>PVJX010002820.1:0-120485 GCA_004027295.1 Dolichotis patagonum | reverse complement strand
TTTTTTTTTTTCATTGTGCTGTCAGCTCATGAAGGACGTTTCTTTTTTGCTTACGATAGTTAAAGGAATGAATGATTTACAAAGATCTCGCAGTGTCATGGTAGCGTAACATGTTTGGGGTAATGGAAGGGTCTACTCCAAGTTTCTTCTGCAGGAATCTTGACAAAGGAACAATAAAAGAAATATTCTTTGGGGAGCTTTTTTTGTTTCAGTAGAGTATATTATAGAACTGGTTGTGACTAATTTCTAAGGAAAATAGTGTTTTGCTTCCTGCTAGCAGTGTAATTTATTATTATTATTTTTAAAAATAACATTCACTATAGTGCTTCGTTGTTGAAATATTTGTTTTGAAAGAACGTGTGATACAGCCATGTTGTGGACAGACAGAGAACTTTGAGGCTGAGCATCTCTTTAGCAGAGCATCGTCATGGAGTCATTCTCAGTTTACCCCTGGATAGTAGATGCAGGTCTGTGGTTTAACTGTACCCACTGTAGACCTGTTGTGGACACCACCTGCATAGAAGAAAAAGTGGGAGTCTTGGGAAGTAATATAATTATCTTCTTTGGGTAGATTGGTAATTTATCTTTGTCATTAATGAAGTACTTGGCACTTGTATGAAAATGTCCCATTTTGGGGTTCCCTGCCTGCTAACAGCTTATTTTGCTCATGAGGAAGGAAGGATTGGATGAAGATGGCTCAGCATGTTTTCTTTTTTTATTTTGAGACAGGGCCTCACTAAGTTATCAGACTGACCTTGAAATCTTGATCTTCCTGCCTCAACCTCCCAAGTAGCCGAGGTTTACAGGCATGTGCCCTTGTACCTGGCTTGCTTGTTTTCCACTATACAAATCTGTCTCCCATCGAGCTAAGGTGTAAGGAGGCAGTGCAACTCTTAGGAATGATTAAGGGTCTTAGAGACAAAGCCACTTGGGCAGAAATCCCAGCTTTGTTCTCTTAACAGTTATATGACCTTAGTCAGGTTTCTTAATGTTTGTGTACTTCATTTTCCTTCTGCAAATTACAGATAAAGATATCATTTTCTTTACAGGAATATAATGCGATTACATAATTAAAATTAATGAGGATTAAATAAAGTATTATATATGTTTATTTATATAGCTATGGACATGGTGCCTGGTATAAAATTAGTATTATATAATCATTATAACTATTCTTATCTCTGTATCATGCTGTTTGATTTGTTTTTAAAAATTGCCTCTAGGGATTTCTTTCTGCTTGCTCAGTATTCTTGTTGAATAGTGACTAGATTTTCCTCTTTGATCCTGTCTTCCTTGTAGGCAGACAGCCAGGTAGACATGGTCCGGCAGCACTTCTACGAAGTATCCCTGGAGTATGTCTTCAAGGTGCAAGAAGTACAGGAGAGGAAGATGTTTGAGTTCGTGGAGCCTGTAAGTAGATGTGCAGGGTTTAATGATGTACTTTTATCTCCATCTTTCATTTTAGTCACCTGGCATGTTACAAAGTGCTCTACCTTGTTGATGAAGAGATTAACCAGCCTTGGCGTTATATCTTCTGTGAAGCATAGTGTTTTGTCCATCTAGCTCTTTTGGACTCTTCCTGGCAGCTATTCCCATATAAGCTCATTGATGGAGGTGAAGTGCTCAGCAATAGTATTGCTTTCCTTTGGCTACTTGGAATTGTGTTATTTGGTCTCCAGGTGGAAGAAGTGTAATGCAAGTTCACAGGGTGTCTATTGTTTTGTTATCCCATAGGGTTTACAACTTGACTTACCTCCTTTCACACCCTCCCTCATGTAATCCAACCGTAGTAGTACCCCAAGGAAATAGCAGAATGCTCATAGTACCCTTTCTCTTTTCATCCCTGGGTTTAGAGCCCCTCCATGGTCTATCCAGGTAGTAGTACATGCTATATAAAGCAGTTTCTCATAGTATCTTTGTTATAACAAGAGAAGCACCTAAATTCTATTGAGTGGATCATGGTGGAATTTGGACTGGGGCACAGTATCTTGTTTGACATGAAAGATTACATTGTGGGAAAAGTCTGACTGTAGTTTAGCTTACTGCTAAATTAGAGTTGTGGTTTCATTCAAACATGGTGCTACTCCATACTGCTGTGGTGCTGGTGTACATAGCCAAGGCAAGAGGACTTCATGGAAGATAAAATAGGTAAAACTCTTGAAGACACAGGAACAGGTAAATACTTTCTGAATAGAACTCGAATTGCACAAAGAAATAACATCAAGAGTCAACAAATGGGATTATACCAAATTTAAATGCTTCTGCACAGCAAAGGGAACATCCAATGGTGTGAAGAGACAACATACAAGATTGGAAAAAAATTTCGGCAGCTACTTCTTGGACAGAAGACTAATATCTAGAATATGTAAATAACTCAAGGAAACCAGAAAGAGCCTATCAAAAATGGGCAGGTGAAATGAATAGATACTTCTCAGAAGTACAAATGGCTAAGAAATACATGCAAAAATTTTCAACATCTCTAGCTATCAGAGAAATGCAAATTCAAACACTGAGATTCCATCTGGCTCTAGAGAGAATGGCTATCATTAAGTATCAAACAATAATAAATGTTGGTGAGGCTACAGCGAAAAAGGGACCCTCCTACACTCTTGATGGGAATGTATAGTATAGTATAGCCACTGTGGAAATTAGTATGGGCATGCTTCAAAAAACTAAAACTAGAAATTCCATTTGGCCTAGCTATTTCTTTTCTAGGTATCTTCCTGGAAGAGTTAAAGATATTGTACTGTAATGATATGAGCATACTCATGTCTATAGCAGCATAGTTCATAATAGCCAAATGTTGGAAGCAGTCGGCATATCTGTCAACAGAAGAATGTATAAAGAAAGTGTGCTTTTTCTATACGATGGAGTATCTGCCGTAAAGAAGAAAGAACTAGAGTTATTTATTTATTTTTTGGTACCAGGGATTGAACTCACAACCTTGCACTTGCAAAGCAAGCGCGTATGCCACTGAGCTAAATCCCTGGCCCCAAACTAGAGTTATTTGTTGAAAAATGAATACATCTTGAGATAATAATTTTAAGGGAAATAAATCAGACACTTAAATGAGAAGCCCCGAGGTAGAAGTAATTTAAAGAGGTAAAGGATAGACAATAGATCCATGGTAAATGGAAAGAAGATCTTGACATAGAACAAAAGAATTAAGATTCTTACATTCATGTACTTACTCTTCACGATGAATGCAGTCAATATGTATTACAAACATGCACTGCTAAAAAAATGAAGTAGCCTTTATGGAAATACCCCATAAAAAATGGGCCTCGGTATAAAATTGTTGCAGACATTTGATTTTTCAACCCATAGGACCTCGTGATTTAGACTCAAGTCTGGCATCTTTGTGCAAATAAGTTTCTGATTTATCTAGATTTAAGAGGGGTTATTTTTCTTAAGCAAAAAAAAAAAAAAGAAAAAAAAAATTATCAAGACTCCAGTGAGCTTTTTTTTGAGACTCCAGTGAGCTTTGAAATGTTTGTATCATTTACTGAGCTGGAACTGTGGCTCGGGTTACTACTCCAGGCCACTTCATTTGGCAACTCCTTAAGTTCTTTAGTTACTTCCATTTTAAAATCTGAACATTGGAAATCCTAGAGCCAATTTTTTGTGCATTGGTGGTCTTGTTCAGAGTTATAGGCAAAAATCTCCATCCTCCTCATCTGTGAGACCTGTTGGATTGGAGCAAGAGTGTCTAAGGAAGCAGTTGATTTTCCTGTCTGGGACCCAGAGCTGTTAAAGCTAGCTCTCTGTTTTTCTTTTCCTTTTTCTGTTTGTTTGTTTTTGCAGTGCTGGGGATTAACCCTAGGACGTTTGCACTGAGGTACTTCCCCATCCTTTTTTATTTTTGAGACTGAATCTTGCTGAGTTGCCCAGGCTGGGAGCTCAGACTTGGAATCCTTCTGCCTCAGCCTCCCAAAGTGCTTGATCACAGAAGTATGCCTGGCTAAAGCCAGCATTTCAGTCAGTTTGCCGAAGACTCATTTCCTGTGATAAGAGCAGCATTCGAATGTCACACAGAATTAGTCTTTAGATTTATTTTTATATGCTTTTGCTGGGATTTCTAGGCAAAAATGACAGGGTCATTCTAACAATCTTTGTGTATATATTAATATTCTATAATTGCTTGGTGTTTACTCTCATTAGCCCATGTGACTTTTAGAGCAGAGTTTTTTCGTAGCTGCTTTGATCTTGTAGTAAGTGTAGTGAAGCAGATACACTGTGCTAGCTTTTGCTGAGGGACAGCCACACAACCTCACACATAAGAGAAGTTTATTTCTCGCTCATCCATGAGGCTTGGCGGACCTAAGCTAGGCTTAACTGTGTAATTTTACTCATCTGAGTGGTTTTTCCTCTCCCCTCACCTTCTGTCATCTTCATTTTTTGGGAAAGATATCTGCAAAGGTTTATCATTCTGTTTCTTGGCATTCTCTTGTAGTGTGGTAGTATCTCAGGGAGCTTTCACTGTAAGAATTGGTCACATCACGGTTAAGGACTGTGCCTGACTTTAAAGCTCAGCTTGCCATTTACTAGCTGTGTGTTCTTGGGCAGTTTATTTCTCTGAACCTTATTTTTGTCATTGACAAAATGAGAAACGTAGTACATTTACCTTGTAAAGATACTATGGAGATTCACTGGGTTGATCCATGTAAAGTTCTTAAATAGAGCCCGATTAGCAGACAATTAAAATTTAGCAGTTCTTTTTTATTTGTGAGCGTATGAGTCACATGCCAACTTTAGTAAGCCTACCTGCTTTAATATAAGCTATATTGGTAGACCTTGGTAGAGCTTGTGTTTATTGAAAGTGCTCCCCTGGAAAGTGCGACACCCCAATGTCCTTACAGTGGGGAGGAAACCAAAGCAGCAAGCAGGTCAGTGGAAGGTTGTATAGGAGGATGACATTTAAAGAGTAGAAGACCATTGTAGTTTGCATGTGCAAAAGAAATTTCCATTCTCACCTTAGGACAAAAAAAAGTGATAGTGATTTACTCAGTTAAATTAAGTGAACTGTTCAAAGGCTGGATATAGTATTCAGACATTTGGGCTTCACCTTTCTGTGGAAGTCCTTGTCTCTGAACACCTCAGCGCCTAGGCAAGTCAGTGGCTTCGAAAGTTGGGGGTAGGAGGAAGATACTCGGTCCGTCATCTCTGGTGTGAAAATATCAAATGAAAATTCTAGAAATAAACCACTTATAAATTTTAAATGAAGTATTATTCCGAGTAGAATTCTAAAATGTTGAAGGTCCATCTCCATCTTGTCTGAGACCAGAATTCTCCCCCTGTCCAGCAAATGTGCACTTCATATGCTGCAGCCTCAGGAGTTCCAGCTCTTCCTTTTTTGGCTAGCTTCTCCAAAGTGTCCCTAATCTTCCCCCTTCCCACAAGCCAGCTCCAAAGGCTCTTTTTACCACATGGTCGGGAACAGTTATAGAAATGATCCCAGTTCTCTGGTACCAAAATTCTTTCTTAGTTTTCTTTTTGCTGAGAGAAATACCCAACACTCACACGTTAAGGGAGGAAAGATTTATTTAGCTCACAGTTTTTAGAGGTTTCAGTCTGTAGTGCCCCCCCCCCCCACGCTCCAAGGCAGGTGGTGTGGCAGACAGGCATCAACAGGGGACAAATAATCACAGCAGGCAGAAAGTAGCAACAAAACAAAACAAACCCCCCAAAACAAAAACAAAACAAAACACCCAGGGCTGACCATGTTATGGTTGATACATTGTGTCAACTTGAGAAGTTTAGAAGTTTAACTGACAGACTCAGCAGGGAGCCAGGGTTCTTACTTTGTAAATACCCTTGTCCTGTGCAAAGGAGGGCAAGGAGATTTCGTGAATGCTATTCCCGCCCTGAAGGGTGGGGGGTGGTGGCATGTATACAGCAGAATGGAAAAGAACAGGCTTGTTTGTCTCCTTTTTGCACTGGCTGTTGCCTTGAAGTATTGTGCCTATGCCATGCCACCCAGCCTTGGAGCCGGCTGATTATGGACTGAAACCTTTACAAAAAATGAGCTAAAGAAACCTTTCGTTCCTTCATTTTGGGTGTCAGGTGTTTTGACCCAGCAACGAGAGAAAAGTAACTAAGACAGACCATAGTTCTTTGTGTTCCTTATAACTTGTCCTCTAAGGGTAGGTAGCACTCACATCCTTAATAGCATCCTTGATCCTAGCACCATGAATCAGTTCCTGCTTCACATACTCTGGATCCAGCCATCTCTGGAAAAACACACCTGTGACCACATGAGGCTCGGGGGGACGTGGCACAAGCTGTAGCAGAACTCATTCCCCATAGTCATCAGGCACCACATCCTTTGAGTTCAGCTGCTCGGTATTTTTAGGGCCACATTGTCCCTTCCCTTCCCACTCTTCTGTCCCATTGCAGATCTTCATCTTTTCCACGTTGTTTCTTGCATCCTGTCCTGGTTCTCTTTGTTCCCTGTCTGATCTGGACCACAGTGCATCTTCTAACATAGCCTAATTCTCCTATCTTTGTCTTACAGAACAGCTCCTGGCTGTAATCCCAGGAATTAATGATCATCACTCCCTGCTGGAATTAATGATCATCACTCCTGTGCACTAATAGATACCACTGTTATCTTCCTGTTAAAAGTTGAGTCAGTGGGAGTTGGGAGGCCCATCTAGCTCCGCTTTTCATCGGTGTCTACTAACTGTCCTTTTGTTGATGATTCTCAGAACTGCATGAGTTTGCTGTAGCTGCTGAGACAAAGCACCACAAATGGGGTGGCTTAACCTGATGGAAGGCTATTGTCTCACAGGTCTAGCGACTGATGTCTAAGGTTGAGGTGTTGGCAGAACCATGCATCCTCTGAAGTCTGTAGGGAAGGAATCCTTTCCTCTCCTATCTGCAGGTGGTTGCCCACAGCCTTTGGCATTCTTTTGCATATAAGTACATCACTGCAATCCTCCACCTTTACCCAAATATCTTCTTTCTATGCGTGTTTGTATATGTGTCTAAATTCTGTCCTTCATAAGATACCAGCCATGTTATTCTTACAAAAGTATTACTGCTCACCCTAATGGGCTTATTTTAACTAGGTTACCTCTGTAAAGATCCTGTTTCCCAATATAATATCCTAAGGCACCAGAGATTAGGACTTTGACCTTTTTTACAGCACATAGTTCTGCACCTAATAGTAATTCTGTTCTATGAATGTTGACACTTGAGTTTATCAGCTAGTTCAGAATGATGCAGCCGACATTAATTCAAATCGCTCCATTTTTGCTTTAAAAAGGAAATTATATATATATATATATATATATATATATATAGAGAGAGAGAGAGAGAGAGAGAGAGAGAGAGAGAGAGAGGAAGTTAGTTGTCAACCAGCTAATAGGTTTTGCTTGTAGTTTATCATGGGGAGAGGGCAAAGAGAGGTGGGGAAAGCCTTCCCTTTGTCCAGTGATGATTTTTGTGGTAGCTCAGTGGACGAGCTGACCCTTCTTATTGGATAATCCTGTGGGGCTACAAAAAGCCCTTCCTCTTTGTGTTTGAATAAAAACATTTCTTTGCAGCAGATGGTTCCACCCACCTCTGTGTGCCTCACTCTGCCCTCTAAGGAGTAGACTTTCATTTCCCATTGGGTCATAGGTTCAAGAGTTCATGCAGTATGTGGAAGGGGGATGGAGGAAGGTAGGGAGGGGAGAAAGGATGCTGTGAGCGGAGAAAGTAGGCCAAAAATAACACTTATTTAAGGAGTAATTCTTTGTAGAAAAAAGGGACAACCAAGGCACAAAACCAATGAAATTAAAAACTAAAATAAATATTAGTCACTGTCTGCCTATGGAGCACTTGTGTATATGTCCAGGAGGCATTTTAGTGAGCTGTTTGGAAATTAGAGAAGAGAAGTCTTAAGAGAAGGAAAATTTTGAGAGAAGGAAAAAAAACAGAGTCAATAAGAGAAACAACTTCAGAATTTAGCTGCTTAACTTCTGCATTATTCTCAAGTAGAGAGGTGGCCCAGTGCTTTGGAAGTAATGGCATACAGCATTTATAGTCTGCAGGGAGGGCAGGGATGAGAAGAGTGAAAGGATGGTTTTTGTTGTGAATTCTAGAACTAGGTTTGGTAGAAGAGCCCCTTCTCCTCTAATACTGTAGCCACCTGGTAGGAAAGGTATGAGCCCTACTCTCAGAAAAGTATTTTATGTATGATATTCCAAAAGCTTTGATCATCTTTGAAACAATATTTTGTTATTAATCTTTGACATATGTATGTGGCTTACCATTCTGTCTTGGTTACTTTACTCTTGTTGCTGAGACAAAATACCCGAAATTAAGGAATGGAAGGTTCATTTAGTTCACAGTTTTGTGGAGGTTTCAGTCCATGTTGAGTTGGCTCCCAGACAAGGTGGCATGACTGAGGAGCAACCATTCATGGTGACAGAAGACAGCAAAAACAAGACAGCAAAATGGGACAAGAGAGAGAGCAAGTCTCTTTCCTTCCCTTACATTGTATGCAGGCTACCTGCCCCAGGGTGGATATAGCACCTATAATCTTAGCATTGGACCATGAATCAATCACATACTCTAGAAACCACCCTCATTACTGCGTGAGGCTTTGGGGGACATCTAGACATCATCGTAACACATTCATTGATTTATGTCAGGGTTGTATATGATGCCACTAGGTGTTTTTATAGCCAGACTATACAGCAGTGCCTGCCCAGCCACCTCCTGTGAGAATCTAAGGGGCTAGATGTATTGGGGACAGTGACAGAGGGAAGTAAGATATCATATTGCTATAATTGGATTTTGCGGGACTTCCCAGCTCACAGCACTTTGATAAACTGGGCTGGCTATGGGACTTACCTGGAAGGCAGGTTCCTCTCTGGGTTGTACCTGCTTTAGTGCTTACCAGACTTGCCACAGCAGTTGGAAAAGAGGGGATCCATTGGTAGGAACCCTTATTGTTATTATTAGAATTGCCTCTCAAAAAGGAGAGTTAGGTGAAATCAAGTGGGATGGTATTATGTTTAATAAGGAAAGATACGTTCACTTAGGGACTGAAAACCAAATACAGTAATATAACGCCAAGCAAATATGTCTCAGGATAACATGTGGTAGAAGCAATTCAGGGAGGTTGGGGGGACCGATCAGAAAATGTGAGTCAGCCTTCAGAAGCTGAAGAATGAGGATGGTCCCCACATGTAGGAGAGCTGAACTGTGACAGACTTCTTGGGGGCCCTGATCCTTCTCAACCATGTTTTGCCTTTTTTCTCATTGGAATTTAGAACAGAGGCAAGATGTGCGGGATACTGCAAGGGGCCAGGAAAGCATAGCAACAGTGAGACTGGCGTTTAGGCTCTGAGGGGAATGACTGCAGGAATGTTTATTTACTTTGGAGAAGTGAAAGGTGGCAGGGGCTAAGAATGGGGACAGTTTTTTGGAATATGGAGGTGTGTTAGAAGAATTGTGGTGAACAGATGTTTTCAGTATTCACTAGGGACAAGACTAAACAATGAATAAACTTACCTTTTAGCCCAAAGGGAGATTTCAGGGAAGCCATCGTAACAGGAAGACTATTTTGAAAAAGTAATCCACAGCATTTACTTTTGAATAGTTTAAGTAAGCTCAGAAATACACCTTAGCTCAAGGCTAATATGGATCATTTTCTTTAACTTGACTTGCTTGGTAGGCTGTAGACTCTAAATACATCACCTTCCTTTTTTTTGCTTTCCTTTTTTGTGCAGTAACATGATATTACAAATGTACTAGTGGGAAACCAAGTTTGAGCCCTGGTCTTTGGTTTTCGAAGAAATGAGTTCTCAGGGAGTGATGAGGCTCACAGACTAAGTGCGTGGGTATTGGTGCCATGGAGACCTAGTTTCAAATCTTGGCTACAACTTACTGTGTGTTTTGGAACAAGCTCCTTAACCTTTCTAAATCTACTTACTCATTATTAAAAAGATATTTAGCTTATAGTTGCTGTAAGTATTCAGTAAGACAAGACATGGAAAGGCAAGTGCTTGGCACACATTTGGAGCTCGGTGAATGCTGGCCATTGTTAATGCTGTGTTCAAATCAGCATCAAGAACTCAGATACAGCTGTGTCATCTCTCAGCCTGTACATATGACCTTTGCTCTTCTTCCTTTATTACAGCTACTGGCCTTCCTGCAAGGACTCTTCACCTTCTATCATCATGGTTATGAACTGGCCAAGGATTTTGGTGATTTCAAGACACAACTGACTATTAGCATACAGAATGTGAGTAGGCATAGCAATGGGCTTCCATTCTCTGGTTGAGGGAAGGAAAAAGCAAAATCTGGGTCTAGTTGCTGCAACCCCACCCATGTGGACTGGAATGTAGGCATTGGAGGCTGGGTCTTGCTTCAGCTCAGGGGCATCTGGGGATGGGCATTTCAGGAGTACTTTGTGGGTCAGACCATCATGTGGATCAGACTACCATCTTCTCCATTATTTCAGAGTACTGCTTTTGTTCTTGAAGTGCTCTTGCTGATTATGTTTTAAATCTGTCCACCAGCCAAGATTCCTTTTGTCTGTGGACATCCTGCTGTTGTCTGCCTCCCTTCTGTGCATCTGGCTGCCTGACCACAGGAGCCCTTAGAGTGTGTGCTCAGGGAGTGAATCTGGGGACACATGCTGACTGACCTCTGGTGCAGAGGATATGCTTGTGTCCAATGCTTAGGAAGGGTGACAGGAAGTCCAAGTCACTACGGTTCATTCCCAGAGTTTTAAACACTGGACCTTTTGACAAGCAGAATCCTGTTTAGTGCTTACCAGAGCTTCAGCCACCTTATTCAGTGTGTAGTGGACCATGATGGCTTTCATGTTGTCTCTAGGAACTCTTCTATAGGGGCTAGCCAAATGCTTCTATGTGGGTTATATTATATGGCCTGTAGAACTCTAATGCATGTATGGTTCTCTCTGGCATCCAGAGAATGAAAAGTTACAGTCTCAAAAATGGTTCTGCAACAGCATAAGGCTTGCTTTAGGCTGACTTCTTTCAAAGGCTGTCTCTTACATGAAGATTTGCATGCAGTAGCTTTATTCTCTCTCTCTCTCTCTCTCTCTCTCTCTCTCTCTCTCTCTGTGTGTGTGTGTGTGTGTGTGTGTGTGTGTGTTTGGTGGGGGTGAAGCCAGCAAAGACTTTTAAAGAATGATCGTGGAGCATGGTAGAGGGTTGAGCTGTGGTGCAGGGGCCTCGGTCAGTGCTGTGGAGTACGGGGCTGGATAAGCCTTCAGAAAGGGTTCAGGCTGCCCTAGGCAAGGGGATGACTTTGAGAACTGCAGCTCCCCTTCAAGGAGGAGCCCATCTGTGAGCTATCAGTGAGTATCATTCTCTGCTGGAGAAGTAAGAACCTCAGTCCTCAAGACATAGAGGCCCTAGGGCCATCTGAGTCAGAATCACCTGGGATGCTTTTAAAATGCGTGTTTCTGGGCGCAAATGTTCTAAATTAATCTCTAGGTGTAAGGCCTGGGTATTGGCATTTTTTAATACGTTCTGTAGGTAATTTTGATGATTACTAGAGTCTGAGAGTCATTCAGGTTTAGGCCTCTAAGACTAAAGTGTACTTGTTTGAAGTGAATATTGGCCTAATTCCTAGAGGGTTGAATGTTCCTGATTCTGTTTTAGATCTAAGGATTTTATTAGGTTACACAGAGATTTTATTTCTTTGCTTTGATTTTATTTCTTTGCATCCTAGACAAGAAACCGCTTTGAAGGCACCAGGTCAGAAGTAGAATCCCTGATGAAGAAGATGAAGGAGAACCCTCTGGAGCACAAGACAATCAGCCCTTACACCATGGAAGGGTACCTCTACGTTCAGGAGAAACGTAAGTGCTTTGTGCAGCAACTGCCAGGACGTGCACAGACCCTCAGACCTTCTGGAAGGTGGAGAGTGTCTTTAGTAATGCTTGGCCTACTGTGCGTCCATGCTTGGGTGAGTAAGAGTCTTGAATGGGAAAGATGATGTCCCCAGGGTCTTACTGCCTCCAAGTGTCATAATCTGTTTTTTTTTTTCCTGTGGCTGGGAATTCCCCTGTGGATTCCCTGACACTTGGTGGTTGCTTTTCACTCCCTGGCATCACTCTACGCTTGGGCATTCTCTACCCTTAGTGGAGTAGCTGCATTAGTGTAGTAGCTTAGTGATCATAGCAGCATTGGATAGTTGTGCACAGTAGATCTTCTTGTCTATCAGCGGTCATATTCTTTGGTAGACTTAATATTTGGTGATACCATTTTCAACTGAGAGCAGTTATGATTGAGGCCCTTTTCCTTTTCTTCTTAACTCTTTTCATCCCCATATTTAAATTTATGAAAAGTAGAAGCCAAAGGTCACCTAAGCATCTGCAGAAAGACCCATTGCCTGGTGATAATGATGTCTAAGGAAGTAATACCAGGTGCTGCTAAGGGTGAAGTGTTCAGTGGTGACTCATACATTCATGGGTTAGGGATACAGAAACACTCTGTGATGGGGTTGTACTCTTGAGGTTTAATTCATGCATGCAATGCCAGAAATTGAGTGTTTTTAATGGGTAGCTCCTGCCATGCTTCCTTAGTAGGAAACATCATTCCTTCTCCTCCAGGTTTGTGTTGGTTTTGCATTCTTTGGGGGTCCTCTTCTTAAGCAAGTATCTTTGCTTCTAAAAGTGTCCTGATGGGATAGAATAGGAACTTGGCTTTGATGATTATTCTACTTAATTATTGCTCATAAAAGTGCTTGGGTTTAACATTGTTTCATGGTGAAAATGGAGCCCTAGTGGATTTGGGGAATTGGTTATGTTTTATGTTTCTTATTCTTATAGGGATGAGCTTGTGGATATTTGTAAGGTGTAAAAACCACTTCAGCTATGTGTTTCATTTTCTGAATATAAAGTGATCCCCTTTTTGCCCCATGAGAACCTCCTACCGAAAGGTTTGAGATCAACTTGAAAGTACAGATTTTCAGGACTGAAAAGTGTAGCTTAATGTTCACTATAGTACTTAATTTATTGATATTATTCACTTACATGTGTAAAATCAGTGTTGGTTTTTTGAACTCTTATAGCACATCAGTCAATTTTATTCAGATCTACTCTTTTGACGTCATATTGCTTATCACTGGAACCACTTTTGGGTTCTCTAACACAGTAGTCCAGAACATTTCATTGGGATATAGCTTTTTTTTTCTTAACATTTTTTTCTAACTTATTATTTTGAAAAATTGTCAAACTTACAGAAAAGTTGAAAAGTTCAAGTTTCTTCCGTTGGAAGAATGGAATAACTACCAACTATATGACTTTATCTAAGTTCACCAATTTTTAGCATTTGGTCACAATTATATTTTTTTATTTTTCCATATTAGTGTATATATACACATCAGCTGCTCACACCTACTTTTTTTCCCCTGACTGTTCAAGAACAGGTGGCATATACCATGCTCTTTATTTCACTGAGTATTTTTAAAGAATAAGGATATTCTTTTACATTTGATCTTAGCCGAAAGGCCGAGAAGCGATAAGGATATTCTTTTAAGTAATCACACACAGGGCATTTAAAATTGCTTCAATATTTAAACTATAGTTTATATTTTAATTTTCTTAGTTGTCCCAATAATGCCCACATAAAGCATTTCATTTTCCTCTAATACAGACTCACTCTGCATTTAGGTGTCATTACTTTGATCCTGAGGACAGTTTGTCAACTCTCTGTCTTGACATTGACATTTTGAAGGACATGGTCCAGTTCCCTTGTAGAAGTTGCCTCAGCATGGGTTTTTCTGATGTTTCATCATGATTAGATTGGGGTTATGCGTGTCTGGTTCAGTCCTGTGTAAGTAGCTCTGTGTTCTTTGGGCCACATCCTGAGGCATGTGGTGCCCATCTGTTCCTTGATGGCGGGATTCATTTTCATCACCCAGGCAAGGTATTTTTGTTCCTCCACTGCACAGCCATTGGTTTCCCTTTGTAACTCACTTGGAATCTGTGGGAAGCACTTTAAGATTATATAAATATCCTTCTCCTTATCATGTTCTGTCCTCCACAGATTTAGCGCTGGTAATCCTGGCCTAAATCAGTCTGCCCCATGATGGTTGCAAACTGGGTTTATGGTCCCACCACTCCCAACACGTTCACAGTTGCCTTTCATTGTACTGTAAAAAAATGTCCTCTAACCTTTTATTCCTTCTGTTTCTTCCTGTCTGACCATCTGTCTGTACTTCTGTCTTTTCATTGTCAATATCAATTTACAGATTCATATTTTGTTGTGATGCTCATATTGTCCAAGGTAAAGCACTTTTGAAATCTTTGTAAACTTTCCCCTCAAGCTACAAGAATATATTTTGATGGTTTCTATTTTGTTTGTCTTGATGTCCCAATATACACCCTTATGTATTGCTTTTTAAGCTTATTAAATGCCATATATGGTGGATTAACTATTGGTCAACTTATAACACCTAACTGAACTGAAACAGCATGGCCACGGCCCACCTGAGGATTGTTGCCAAAGCATAGAAGGAGAACTGGAGGGAAAGATGGTGTGCTGTTGATTCTCCTGGAGAAGCTTGTCTTGGGCTTTCCTGATAGTAACTCAGCTGTTCTCATTGTTGGAAGAGTTCGGGTCCTCACTGTCACTGAGGATGACTCAGATTCTCTTTGGGGGAGCTCTGGTCCTTACCTTGACAGTCGCTTTCTGGCTCCAGTGCAGATCCCTCAGCCTGCTGGCACAGATCCTTCATCCCACTGATGCTGACTTTCTAGCTTCTGCCACTGGACTTCGGGCCTTACCAGTGCAGATTCTTTATATAATCTTGCAACTTGTGCAGGACATTGCCATGGGATCTAGGCACTCAGCTGGATTCTTTGGGTCTCTAGTGCATTAGATCTTTTGCACCCTTCTGCATTTGACTCTTTAGGTCATAATAATCTTTAGGATTATTATAAAATAATCCTATAAATTATGTATCCTGCATTAAATCTATTCCCTTGAAAACCCTGACTATAACATCATACCATTGATAATTATTAAATGTCTGATGACTATGTTTTTAAATATTTTAGCCATTTCTACTGTGTAGGCTCTATATAAATATCTAAAATTAGTAAGATGTCCTTGCAGGCTGTTAATGATTTCTTCTTCTAATCATACTTTGCTGTTCAAAATAATGGAATTGAAAAAAAAAGAAACAAAATAAAAGAACTGGCTAAACACTGAGTAAAATCAGAGACTTTGAGCTTGACTCTATGGTGACTCTGTAATTCTTGCTTGATGTATAATTTTGAGAGGATCTTAGATTGCCTTTGGGTATTTACAGTCACTTGCATTCTGTATCTCTTTTGTCTTCTATTCAGATACTTTTTGACTTCTGCTAAAATAAAACATTAGAGATTTGGAAGTAGATCAGAACCGTGATGTCAGTCTCCGAGCAGCTGTGTGGGAAGCATGATGTCATTGCCTCAGATGAGAACGGTGGCAGGCACTTGGAGAAGCCTTTCTGTGTTCTTTCCTCAGTTGTCTTATTCTTGTTGGAAAAGAACGGAAACTTCAAGTGGAGACTGATGATGGGAATATGAATTAGCTTCCCCAGGGAACTTCTGCTTCCCTTATATTTTAAGACCCACTGGATATAGCATTGGTGGGAATAGTGTTCATGCGTCTCTGGGGAAAAGCCTGGGTTGGTTCCATTTCCAGGCTCAAATTTCTGTCTATTTCAGTCTAGCTGATGTGGACAATACATTGCCCCTAAAATAGTATATGGGTGAATGAGCATTATGAGCTATGTGTTTCTGCAGTTACTTGTTTGCAGCTTATAGTGGACATGTGTACCTAGTTGCTTAATGGGAAATACCACCTTTCAGGTCACTTTGGAACTTCTTGGGTGAAGCACTACTGTACATATCAACGAGATTCCAAACAAATCACCATGGTACCATTTGACCAAAAGTCAGGAGGAAAAGGGGTAAGTTAATTTTTTAAATTTCATGTTTGATTTGCTTGGCTAACAGATAATGGTAATAATGCAAATACACAATAGTACCTCCAGTGTTTCACTGTGATTCTCTTAATTTTAAATAGCAGTTCCAGTACTTGTTCACTGAAGATGTCTAAAATAAGATAATTATTCTTAGTTTTAAGATACATTAGGAACTACAGTTTAGGAAGATTCTTATATTTAACAAGTGTGTCAAATGTTTGTAGATGCTAAAAAGTCTTGGATGACTTCATTCTGTGAAACCGATTCATGCCATTCTCTCTCAATTCCTGGACAGCTGCCAGTTGGCAGTTTAGATGTTCTAATTTTCTACTGCTGTGTAACAAGTTGGCCCCAAACTTAACTGTTTTCAAAAAAGCACATGCTGCAGTCATTTTAGTATTTCCCAGTTTTTGTGGGTCAGGAATTCAGGAAGCATTTTGGATGGTTGGCAAACTTTAGAGTTTCTCATGAGTTCCAGTCAGATAAAAGAACAGAAACATTGCAGATCTGAAGCCATTCAAGGTTGGCCAGATATGGTTCTCTCTCTTTCCCCAGCCTCCTTCTTTCCCTCCTCCCCACTTCTTTCTCTATGTCTCTATATGGTCTGGCTGGTCTCTGTGGTCTCTGGTTGGGCTGGTTTAGACTTGTTTACAACAAATTGATGCAGGATGGCTTTGGAAATTCATGGTTTCAGGAGTGAATGTTCTAGCACTAAAAGCAGGTACTGCTTTCTAATAACCTGATCTCGGAAGTCTTTAGCTATACTTTTGTCCTGTTCATTGGTTGAAATGGTTGCAAAAACCTACTCACTTTCACTGGGACAGCACATAGACCCTGTCTTATCTGTAGGGAGAGGGGAATGTCAGTCATGTCTTGCTGGGCAGTCTCCACTCTAATAGCTGCCAAATGTATTTTGTATGGAAGTGATCTGTCTTTTTTTTCTAGCCTGCTTTACTACCTTCTTTTCTTTTCTCAGTAGTCCACATTTCAATGATTGTCCTAGGCTTGAAATTTTAAAGTTTATTGCTTAGAAAGTTTTGGTGTTCTTGGCTATGAGATTTTGTCTTTTGCAGTAACTCTGGAAAATTCTCATCATTTATCACTTTGAATTTTACCTCTCTTCTTGTTCTTACTATTACCTCCACTTGTGGATGTTTAAATGTTTTTAGTAAGGATATTTATATTTTTCTATTTCCTTAAGTGGTTCTGATGATTGAACCCAGGACCTTAGGCATGCTAGGCTCTTAGTCATTGAGCCACACCTCTGGGCCCTGTACTTTTTATATCTGTGAATCTTTGGACTACATTTTAAATGATTTCTTTGGTCCTGTCTTTAAATAATTTTTCAGTTTTATCTACCTGTTGATGAATTAGTACCCTGTAAACACTCCACCTTTGGCCCTCTCTCTCGTGTGTTTTTGTGCAACGTGTTGGGTTTGTGCGTGGGAGGTGTTGTAGTGTCGAGGTGGAGAGTGGTGACTTTGATTCCAGGCCTTCCCTGAGTAAGTGGCGTTAGGTGCAGTTATGGTTACTGTAGTTACTCAGCCGTACTTCACCCTTTGCTGTCTTCCACTTCCGGTTTTTTGTTTCCTGGCTTTCTTTTTATTTCAGCCACAATAGAGATCGTAAGCATCTCTGTTCCTTCCCTGTTTCCAGGCAAGAACAAAGCCCTTTTATTGTTTCTTGGCAAGAGTGAGTTAAATTATAAATACTCTCAGGAAAACAGACATGTTAAATAACTGTAACCTAGTGAACCTACAGAGTTAGAAGGAATATTATAAATCTGTGTTATTAGGAGTCCCTGGTTTTCATGAAATGCACATAAAGATAGACCTGTTTCCTTTGGATGGAGTAATGGTCCTTTTCCTACTCTTAATCCCTCTAGAAATCCACTTCACTGAATTATTCTCTTCTATAGTCTTTATTTTGGGACTTTTTTTTCACTTTCCCAAATCTTTAATGAAGAACTCTCTTGTATTTTCATGACACCTCATCTAAGCTTTGAAAGTAGAAGTTGGCTCGTAGCTGTTAAATCTGAAATATAGTTAGACATTAATGAGGTCAGGTCACGAATCTTTGGATGCTTATTCTCATCAGAGAACAAAATAAGGACAGTTTACTTTAAAGGTATTAATTAGCTCGATTTTTTATTTTAGAACTGGACAATGCTTAGTTTCATAAAACAGAATTGATTTTCTGATGAGGTAAGCAGAAGAGGTTGGTTTTAAGACAGAGAAAGACTGATGAAAGCAGAAACAGAGAACCCAAAGTGAACTGGTCATTTTAAAGTTACTTTCCTTGAAAGGAGGAGGGGCGGGGAGGCAGAAAGATAGAAAAATAACTGGTTGGTCAACATGAAGTTAGTTCAAGTTAACTTTCTATGTAACAATTAAGGCAGAGGGAACTACATTGTCATGCCAAATGAAAGGAGCTGTCTGGGAAATTTGGCTGTTACTTTATTTCTCTTGGTTTCTTGAAAGGTTAGATAAACAGGTTAGTTTCAGGTTAGTGACAGGGAACATTAGCATGGGTGATTCCATGTTAACTTTCCATCTGATCTCTTGAGGCCCACTGTGGGAGTCTAATCTGAAACAGTGGCCTGTAAATTATATTTAACCTAGTCATGTGTCTTACAAAGTAGAAAAAGAACAGTTCTCAATCTGAGAAATTAATCTTGCTATTCAATAAGAGACAATAGGGAAAAGGCTTGTGAATGTAAACTGTCTCTTCTTAGGTCTTGTGTGTGTGTGTGTGTGTGGGTGTGGGTGTGCGCGCTATTCTGGTGTCAGTGAGTAAGTTTACCCCGTATGGTCCCACTTCCTATTGTTTCAGCAAATTAGACAAGCTTGTTAACCCCCTCACTCCCCACCATCCTCCTTTAGAAAAAATATTAGCAGAGGCAGGAGAAACAGAAACCCTAACAGATTTGTAAGTTACAGAAAAAGAACTTGGGGACCGCAAATTTTGTGCTTCTAAGCAGTACATCAGTGCTAGGAGATAAAATTGTTACATTCCCTTTACACAGTGGAATAGTACTCACCTATGAAAAGAAACAAACTCTTGATGTGCACATGAGTGAACAGTTAAGCTGAGTGAAAAGAAACCAGACAAAAAAGAGTGCATACGGTGTGGTTCCATTTATAAAGATTATAGAAGATGAAATCAACCTATAATGACAGAAATAAGGCTGCAGGGTTGCCCGAAGATGGAATGGGAGCAGGTATGGATTTCCAAAGGAAGTGAGGATGTGTGAACACATCTTGGGCATCTTACCCTGGGCAAGAAAGGTGGTGATGGCCCAAAGTTATAGAAGCTAAGACTCAGGAGTCCATCTTTTTAAACTCTTAACAAATCTACAAAATTAAACCTAGTTTAATAGCAACAGGAGCTCTTTGCATCTACTATAAATTGATGCTGTACTGTTGTGATCCATGAGTACAAATGATGTATGGTTCTAAATATAACAGAATTTCCAGATTTTAGCCATAGGAGGCTCTTACCTGAGAATGTTTATGATCAACTTTTCATCTCACCTGGTCATGAGCACTCGTTTTTGAGAACATGACATCATCTTCTCTTCATGTATTATGTTTGTCCCAGGGAGGAACAGATCTTACATTCTGGCCTCACCTCAGTAGTCTCTGTCTTCTTGTTAGGGAGAAGATGAATCAGTCACCCTCAAATCCTGCACACGGCGGAAAACAGACTCTATTGAGAAGAGATTTTGCTTTGATGTAGAAGCAGTAGACAGGTGAGTATTTGCTACACTTTCTTGAAAAATAAATATGACTGGTTTTGGGTTTCATCCCTTTACCTTTAAGTCAGAACTTTTTTACTTTTTTCTTCTTTCTCTCATCTGTATCCCCCACTGTATCCTCTGGATTAGATTGTAGGCTTTGACTGATTTGCAAGGATCAGTACAGCCTCCACATCTTGCAGGTTCAGCACAGAATCATGAGATTTTTTTTGCTTTGTTTACTTTAATGCCAGCACTTCATGCTCAGGAATGTGTATTATGTCCCCTGGACTGTGTATGTGGGGTAGGTATTTTTTTTAAAAGTCTGTTTAACATGATTTTACCAGTTATTTGAAGTTTTTTTTCCTTCGAAAGACGTCAATGCAAAGATTCAAAAGAAAATAAGCTGTAGATGTTTTAGTTAAATTTAAAAAGCTTTTAATTACAGCATTTCACCTACCACTGTATGTGTATGCACACCCAGGAAAGATACTAAACCACTTGCAAAATCAGTCTTTGGAGAGAGAGCTGTGTCTTATATTCCTTGGGATTTATAGTGTCTCTCATTAAGTTGTACCATTTCATGGTGTTAAGCTAGTTTGACAAGATTCCAATTCTTTGAGACACTTTACTTGGCAACAGTTTAATTCTTTCAATGAAACTCACGTGTTAAGCTTATTTGAGCTGCCCGTTGAAGATCAGCCATGCTAGTACCAAGATCCTTAAATCTCAGCATGAGACTCATATTATGCCATTTAATCTCTTTCCTTTATTAAAAAAAAAAGCCACACCATTTTGTCAAGCCAGTTCTGATATCCTGCCTGGGAAATTCATTGCTGAGCTCTAAGGGGTCCTGGGACTGAGTGCCCCCTGGGATGGGCTGTGCTTCTGTGCTGGCAGGGTTGAAATGCCTTCTTGTGGCAGCTGTCTCCTGTGCACTGAGCCTGCTGGAAGATATATGCCCTTTTAGCCTAAATCAGAAGTTCATGGACAGTGCTAACCTAATTAGTTATTTACCTTTGGCTTTCAAGCCTGACAACCTGGGTTCAGATTTTGACTTTGCTGCCTAGTAGCTCTGTGATTTTGAGCAAGTTACTTAATCTCTTTTGGTCTTGATTTTCTCATCTGTGAAATGAAAATTGTTACACTACCTGGTTCATAGGATTGTTATAAGGATTCATGGATGTAATACATGTAAAATGCTGAGCAGCATGGCAGGTATTTGTTGTCATTTAGCTTGTCTTTCATGTTCATCAGACTTGTACTTTCTCTTTTAAACATGGAGGAATATCATGTATAAATAAAAGAGAGTGCCCCTGCCCTTCACCGTGAGTGGGTCTGTGAAAGGGATGGTAAAGGACAAGGATATGGAGAGTGGATGGAATTGGGATAACAAAGGGGAATTGCTAAGAGCCTTCCTTACATCAAATTGGTTCTTGTTTTAAGCAATCTGAAATCTGGGTGCTTTAAGAGTGTGTGTGTGTGTGTGTGTGTATTATATGCTATACATATAACATGGAATTAAGGGACTCCATGTTGTTGGTTTCTGTGGAAATGTTCAGAAGATGTGTTTGTGGAAGGAGAGCTGGTTTTGATGATCATGGTATGCACTTCCTAAAGATGATTGTGCATTTGTGCGACTGTGTGGAAGAGGGCATGCTTTCTGCTGCGGCTCTCCCTCAGACTGAGAACAAGCTCAGAGATGCTTTTGGGAGCTGAGTTATTTTCCATGTTTACCTCTTCAGAAGTTCCCTGAGAAGGTTGTAGGCAGTTAGAACTCCCTGTTGTATTTTAATCTCATTTCTGCCTTTGCCAATACAGTATTTCCAGCACCGTCCCTCCTTTATCATGCCTCAGAGCCTTAGCAGGCTCCAGTTTTAAGCTGAGAGCAGATATTTCACAGTTGAGTCAGAAGTGGACTTCAGAAGTTGATTTTTTTTTCTAGCATCTGCCTCTAGTCTCTGACAGAGTTCAGAACCAAGCTGCTGAATCTCCCCGGTAGCAGGAAGAAAGTCAGCCATTCTATGAAATCATTTATCTCAATTTTATATAGGTCTCACGATGAGGTTACCATTTGGCAGGATTCCCTCCCACTCCTAGGTTTTTTTTTTTTTCTCCAACGTCCTTTCGTTGTTGTTTCCTCACATACCTAGGAGAGGGTGAGGGCAAGAAGGACAAGGCATTTCCTTGTACTGAGCAACAGCTATAGCATCTAGGAGTTCTTTCTGCTACTGACTCGTGGCTTTTCCTTTGTCATGTGCATCCCATAGCAAGGAGGCCGGGGCTGCTGACCCTGCTGTCTTTGGCCACGGCATCCTCATCTCCACCTGCTGCCTGCAGGGCCAGAGGTCAGGGTGCAGTTTAGCACCTAGGAAGTGTGGATGCAAAAGAGGAATAGTTATAGTTAACAGTGCGAACCTTCAAAATGCTTCCAGAGTATGCTTGTGATACAATACAGAAACATTTATGTAGTGGCTGTCAATGCAGTATTATGTCAAGATACACATACATATCAAAGTGTGATTTATTTGACTTAGAAAATGAGATGTTGTGGGATTTTAGTGCTGATCCTTCAGAAGCTATAGCCTTTAGGGTGGTATTCCAGGAGATTAATGGGTTGAGTTGGTCATATGGAGGTCTCTTTTTGTGTGGTAGGACTTACTTGAATTCTGCATCTATTGGGGTGCTGACTACAACTACAGAGTCTAATGCCTACCCCAGACCCACACAGTCCAACCATTTTGAGGTTGATATCCTACAGTGAATATTTTCAAGCTGGCTGTTTATTTATTATTCTAATGATTAGTGCATTATACACCAGCATTTCACAGTACTGTTTCGTCAGAGCACATAAAATCATTTTTCTCACTGGAGACTTTTCAACAGGCAGCCATGCTAAGATAAAAGAAAAACAAAGCAAAACAAACAGAGAAACAAACATAAAAGCTCAAGCTCTTTTACCACGAGTTTGGTAGTTACCCATACAGAGGGGAACCGTGTTGGTAGTAGGAAAGGTCATGTCCAGTCTCTGCCACAGGTGACTTCATCAGGACAAAGGTATTCACCACCACCAACATAATAAAATTCCACCTTTTCAGTTAAAAGGTGTTAATAATGAAGGAAGAGAAAAGAAGCTTGGTGCTCTCTATAAGCTAGACACTCTTCATACATTATTTCATATAATCTTCATTATAACCCAGGAAGGTGGCAACCCCATGTTCCCACTCCACTGACCAGGAGTCTGCAGTTCAGAGAGCCAAAGCTCTGCTTGCTAGGTTAAGGTGGGATTTGAAGTGAAGGCCACGGCACCTTGTTCCAGGGTACACTACGGCCACAAAACTCAGAATATTTTGGAAGTGTTCCCAGAGATGAACAGGGTGCTGTTGGCAGGTGTATTTCATGAATACTATGGTGTGTTCACTGTGCATGTGTTAGAATTTGAGAAGCTCTGTTATCAGTCTATTTGCATTTGGCATCTTAAACTAATGGTACAATAAACCAAACTTGCTTCTGTTCTGTCACATATTGCTTTGTGACCTTTGGAAAGATCTCACGTGACTAAAGCAAGATGTTATGCAGATAGATCGAAGAACTAGTCAGGTAGTAGTTGTTGCATGCATACTGTTTTTTTTTTCTCCCTGTGCATCTTTTCTTGCACCTTTTATTTTTAAAGTGACATTCATTTTTAAAAACTTGTTATCCAGAGAGACTACCATGAGTAGGAGAAATTGTACTATTAGCTACCCTTTCTATGTTGCTAGTCACCGGGGACCCTGCAGTGAATCCCTAGGCTTCTGCCAAGTGTTACAGTGTACAGTGGGAAGAAAGAGCAAGAGGCAGAAATAGGGGTGCAGCAGGGATCTGGGATGACCACTTGTTCTGGGTAACAAAAGGCATAAGATCCCAGAACCTCGGTATTTATTCATTACATCTGGGTTGTGAAGGGCAGTGGGTGTTTCTGGGAATAGTAATGGTGACTGTGCTGGGCTACTAAGAAGAACAAAGTATTTTTTCAAGGACAAGGATGAGACAGGGGCAATGAGGAAACTGTGGTTTCCCCAGGTGCCGTATCTCCAGCAGGTCTTACCTTGCCCTGTGAGTGCCACAGCAGTCATTAGCCCTAGGGCTTCCAGCTGTGACCAGAGAAGAGCAGGGAGTTTCTTGATTTCAGTCTGACTCAAGGGAGGATGAGAACAAGCTTTGGGCGTCCCCTAGACTCAGTTTATAATTCATGGTCCCCAACATCAAACCATTCATGCTGTTCTATCATGTGACTGTTATAAGTATATCCCAATGTTCTGCTGTCAATTTGTTAATCCTCAAATCATAGTGAAAAGGAGTTAATGCTTGACATGTGGATCCTACGGGGAGTACTGTTGTGACTCTTTGCCCCATGAATTAGCGGGAGAGCAAATTACATGTTAATCTAGGATTTTGGGATTTAGAGCTGGGGTCTTGAACTCTGTGTGTCAAGGTTCCTTTTTAAGACTGAATACATTTGAGGAAATCTTCTGATCCTTTTAGGTTTGTTATTTCAAAACGACGTCCTACTCTTTCCGCCTGCATAATTTCTGAAGCCACATTTCATTTAGTCCCTTTTCCCTAGTGCTTTTTTCTTTTCAGAACTAGTTTAGGGTGAAGTTCAGACCTCAACAACTCAAGGTCTGTGGTTTATTCTGTGCAAATGTTTCACAGAGTAATATTAGCTCCTTATGTCTTTCATTTTCCTTCAGAAGGATTTTATTGGCCCCAACATTGAACAAAGTTAAGAGAATATTTTTTAATTTCTCCAATCCCAAATTTAAAACCTGTTTAGATTAAGGTACAGTGTTGATCAAAATTAACATAATGATCTTTCACGTGTGGTTGTGGGCTGTTGCCACATACTCCAATGGAGAACCTTTTCATATTTTCTTAGAAGGTATCTTTCATAGCAAATGCCCCTGCTAAATTCATGTGTTGAAGTCCTAATCTTTAGTTTTTGAAAATGTGACCTTATTTGGAGATAGGGTTTTATAGAGGTTATCAAGATAAAACATCATTAGGATTGGCCCTAACTTACCACAGTTTGTATCTTTTATCAAGTGGGGAGATGTAGACGGAGACAATATGAGGGGAGGGAGAATGCCCTCAACACGGACCAGAGATCAGGATAATGGTCTCGAAGCCAGGGAATGCCAGACTGCTGGCAATCTAGAAGGAAGGAATGGATCTCGGAAGGAACCAGCCTTGCTAATGCCTTGATCTTAAACGGAGGTTAGAAGGCTCTGGACCCAGTAGACACACAATTTCTGTATTTATGCCCCTAAGTTTGTGGCACTTGGTTATAGCAGTACCAGGAAGCTAACAGTGTTGTAAAGGGAGGACTCCCAGCAAAGACATGTCCTGACGGTTTTTAAACGGATGGCTCAACAGCATTTACGTAAATTATCTTCCTTATTCTAGTTACTCCTGTTACTATTATTCCTCATCCTCATTTTTTTTATAGTGGTGGCCTAAACCTTTATTAACTTATAAGAGACGTCACCTCTTTTTATACCTTAATAAGGAAGCATTCTTTGGTGTCTTTTATTACCTTACCATAGACCTTGCTTTTGAAGGTTTATATTTTACATTGGTTAAGTGACTAGAATTCTAATTTTTTTCCTTCATATATGCCAACTTATTTTGAGAGTGTTTAGTGTAAAATTTCTAGGTGAAAAGGTGGTATGTCTTATAAAAGTACCCTTTTATGAATTGGTGGTGTGAATTAGTAATACTTGCCAGTGTGTGAATTCAGTTACTTTGAATAATTAACTGCACCATGTAGTATCTTATGGAAATTAATGAGCAAATGTAGGGAAATATTTGTTTAAGCTAAAGAATCATAGTAGAAGTCATTTTTTCACCATCTCTGGATGTGTTTATTTTTCACAGAAATTTCTCACAGATGTATGTGACACATGGATATTTTCTTCCAAATGTTTTTCAGAAGGGGCCATTAAAACATATGGAAAATAGTAGAAACAAAGGCTTTTGAGTCACTGAATCAGCGTAGTATCTTGGGGGAGGCAGTGTTTATACTTGGGGGAAAGGAAACAATTAGAGGATTTTATTTTTTTCCTGGAACTAGCTGACTCCAACATTCCATCCACAGGAAAACCTTAGGGTGTTAAATGCCCCTCCCCCAGCAGTGACTCCAGGTTGGGTGACAACGGCAAGTTGTTAGCAGTGGCCAGGGTGTCCTTTGGACCAGGAATAGGGCCAGGACAAAAATAGTTGTTCTCTTCATGCTGCCTACCTATGAGTGTAGAATGCACGCACATACACATACAGATATTCAAGTAAGTTAGGTATAAAAACCATGCTATTAAGTGTTCTAGCAAACCTGTAGAGCCAAGATGCCATGGGAGACTGTGACACCAGGCAGACTGAACACAAATACCCTGAACTTAGCGCCTTCTTTGCTTCCTGCCTTGTTTATTGAGCATAATTGTATAGTAGAGACTCATCTAACAGCGAGGGATATAATGTTCACGAAGCTCTACGAACTTGTTGGTCTTTTTTAAAGCCGCATTTGGTTTTCTTTGAAGTCCTCCTTTTGTCAGCTTGTACCAGGTAAAGGGAGACAGTTCTCCTCTGAGCCAGTCTCAATCCAGCACATCTACTGTCAGTCTGTCTTCCCAGCATTTACCTTGTGTTTGCTTGGTGATGACCTTTTCTTTGTATTCACTGGTTGGGTTTTTCCTACTTCCATTCAATTCTGATTGTCTTAAGTGATCTTTATACACAGTACTATGTACCTGTGATTTTTCTTTTTATGTTTCTTTTCATTTTTTGATTTTTTGAGGCAAGGTCTTGGTGGCGCTTAATCAAATTAGTTGGTAATTAAACTAAAATTTTGGCAAGTGCACACATAACTTACATTTTTGTGTAGGTAGGCGGGAAAAGTCCAGGAAAATGGAGGATTGGTTAAAGTCAGAATAACAAAGGCTAGGAAGATTTGCACAAGATTTAAAAAATCTTCTGGAGCTCTCCAGTCAGTCAGCACCCTCATTTCAAGTGTGTTTTTACAGCAGGTTGAATGTTGCAGGTTAATTGTTTAATCAAAGAAACTGTAAGATTCAATTCAGCCTCTGTCCTTTACTGGTTGTGTGACTCTTGGCCAGGGGTTTACCCACATCTGGAAGATAAGGCTCATTGTAACCACCTTGCAGAGTTGTCTTGAAAATGGACTACAGTAATGTTGATCTCTGAGGGGGTACTATGTCTGGAAAGGTTGTGTCTTTGCATTTTATTTGTTTGTTTTTATGTCATAAATCCTGGTAATTGTTCTTACAGTGAACTTTAGTTTTGGTGGTGCTCTAAGCCTGCTTATTATCTTAGTGTCCCAACTTTTCAATTCATCTTTAAGAGGGAATGCAGGTGCATTAGAAGTATGCATGCAAAGGGCCTGCTAGGGGGAGATTCCATCTTAATTATGTATGTGCTAACCTTTTATTTATACGCATTTCCTATAAAAGATAAAGTTTTAAACCCCCTTGAAATTATGATAGCAAAGGGAAAACATACTCACTTAAAATAATTTTATGGTTTTTGGCTTGGTACACAATATGTGTGCATGTACTGGTTTGTGTGTCTTTTTGAAAACGTGACTGCGATTATGTGATTTCCAAAAAGAAAAGACAAACTTATGTAACAGACTTTGTTACAGCATTCAACCTCTAGATGGCAGTTTTGTATATATATTAGTAACTACTGTAGTACGCGGTCAAGTTGAAAATTAGATGTCCCTTACACATCAACAGTTTAGGAGTGTGTGTAATTGTGTGTTTTATGTAGAAATGATAATTATGTGTATATTACTCCTTAAGGGAATGACATTCTAAATGATTCATTGTTTCTCTAGAAGTTTTTCCCTCTCACTTTTGCATGGGTAATTCATACCTCTTTCCTGCAAAAGCAAGCATGTTAGCCAGTTCTTTGTTTAAACATTGCCTTTTCTCTGGCCTTCTGAACTAATAATGTGCAGGGGACCATTTGAGGATGGTGAACGCAACAGATGCATGATTGCACTATCCAGTGTGCGCTGAAAGTTCGGCAGGCCTCTTTTTCCCTCTTGGTGCACTGTGTCTTTATCTTGTGCAACAGATGAATCCATTTTTCCTGGTTTCAAACTTCCTGTCCCTCCCCTTCTTGCCAAGTGTTTGGAATAATATTTGATTTTGCCTTCCTGCTGGTTGGATTGGAGTGCTGGACTCCGTGCCATTGACATTTCAGGCAGGAAATGGCTTTTTCCTTCCTCAAAGGGTGTTACAGTGTTCTGACTTCCATGATTTGAACAGGGAAGATACCATGCTTTCTGAATTGCTTCTTGAATGTTCTGTAAAATAAGCATCAGGCAAGTTCTTGAAATCTTTAGAATTCATATAATAAGAACTTGTCATGGAACTTTTTTTGTTTTGTTTTGTTTCTAATTAAATGAGGGAGTGTTTACTGTCTGATTCCAGTTTAAGTAAGAATGTGATATAGTGGTGAATGGATTTGATGAGAGAGTGACTGAGGTAGCTATTTTTTTGTTTTTACTTTTCAGCACAGCGAAATTTTGAGTTTTACTGATTGAGTAGATCAATTTGTGTACCAATTTCTAAATACAGATTTTTTTTTTAAGTCTAACATTTTGCTGTTATATAAATCCAAAGAAAGGAAACAATTCAGCCAGTAAATTTCACTTATGTATATTTATTTTAAAGACAGTAGTAAACATGGAAAAAAAGTTACCAACCAAAAGATACATTTTGTTTGTTATCAATAATAGTGGCAAATATTTGCATTCTTCCTGTGTCTTACTCATGCTATCATTCAACAATGCTTTCTCCTGGTGCATTCTGTTAAAGTTGGCCTAGTTGTGCATCCCTGGTATTTATTATCATGGCTGGCACATAACGGACACTCATTTGATATGCTATGTCTGATATGCTGAAGATTTCTCTGTCAAGGCTTCCAGATATTTTATGGCAGCAGTCTCTTTTAAAATAAAACTGTAAGAAATCTTCTGATGGGGTTCGGTGATATTTACTCTTTAGACTGTTATTATTGAAATGATCCTAATTATTGTAGGACCTTTCCTCCCAGGAGGTCAGTGCTATAGGCATTAATAGATTATGATTCATTCGTTCGAATCATATCCTTGTAAATAGTGATTAGGAGCTGCTTCTAAAATGTTGTTAATACATGCGTGGGAGGATATTCCTCTCTCTAATGAGCGTGTACTTGAAGGAATCCCAGCGCAGATCCCTATATGCACTTGGGGGCAGTATACCATTGTGGTTACCATATGGACTTGCTTTAGAGTCAGACCCCTCTGGGTTCAAGTTCAGGCTTTGGCACTTAATATCAGTTTGGCATAGTGTAACTAATTTCTTTGAGACTCATGTTTTGCTTTGTTCTACTTTTAAATAAAGAGGCACAATGATAGTACTTCATACAACTGTAGTGATAAATAGATGATAATTCAAGTAAAGTCTTAGCACAGTGCTTGGCATATGAAAACTTTCAAGAAATTTTAGGTATGATTTGGGGGCAGCCAGTTTTCTGGTTTTTCTCTCACTCTCTCTGTCCCTCTTACCTTACTTCACCCAGATTGTCATGGCAAATGACAAAGGGTGACAGCTGCCTCTGTGTCTTGAGGGGAAATACTTCTTTGTCTCTGAGTGTCTATCAAAAAGTAAAGTACAAAACAAAAATCAAAAGACTGCAGGTTTTAAGGGAAATGAGATCAAGCTTATTTTCCTTGGGGCAGTAAAGAATTTCTTATCCATTCTACCTCATTTTGCTTAATTACCTGCTCTCTATAGTCATTGGAGTGTGTAATTTCATAAACATATATGGAAAATGCATCATTCTGCAAGATTATTCTACATGGTTTAGGTCATATCTGTGTAAGTGAAGATTCTGAACGTTAACCTTTGTCCAGAAACTGTTAGAAATCAATTTTCTTAACAGTGCTTTAAAAACAAAGGACTAACTGCCTTTCCTGGCACTTACTGCAAAACTCTTTTCTCTTACAGATTTTTAATCTATTTCTCAAGCCTTTATTTCTTTTTCATCTTATATAAGCATAGAGGGGTAGGTGTCACACATAGACTGTGAGAACATGTGTTTCTGTGGATGCCACAGTCCTTGTTTTAACAGTTTTGAACCTGACCCTTAAATGTACAGTAGTGTGGACAGAGGTAAGGGGATGGATTCTTTTCAAGTGAAGATTTATAGTCCTGCGAATGAATAAACCCCAGATCTTTGAAGATTGATTTAGAAAGAATGGTACTGTTAGCTTCTGAGTATGTTTGTGTCAGTGGGGTGGAGTTAGTTCTAGCATTTCCTTGTCCAATAGGAAGTGGGTAAATTGCCAAACTACTGAGATCACCATTGTTGACTTAGATTCAGGAGTAAGATATAGAGCGGGAAAGCTGTCAAAGAACCCTGGAATCATCGCTGGTTGTGCTTCTGCTTGCTCCTGGCTACTGAGAAGGCTGGAATCTGACATCAGAGATCCCAGGATCCTGGAAGTGTTCCTAAGTGGAGGACTGCTTTCCTTGGGCTCTTTTTTTGGGAGCCATACTGGAGGAATAATAATGGTGGTGGGTGGCAACTTGCCCTGTTTTTTACATTGCCCCTGCAGTTGGAATGCACAGCTCAGAAAAAATTGCAGATCCATTTTCATGCTTCTCGAACTGATCCAGCTTCATCACTCACCAAACGCCTATTCAGAGAGAAAAAGAAGTGCAGTATTTTAAGGACAATTTTAAGATTGAACTCCTGAAGGATTTTTAAGTTGTTTGCTGCTTCTCTCTGGTGACGAGAAGGAACTTCTTGGCAGATTTTCTAGAATTTGTTATACCTTCTCTATCCTTACCAGTCACCAGACATTAGTTCAAAAGGGCAAACTTTGATGATTACTAAGTAGGAAATAAAAATGGTTATGAAGTCAGAGCTGGTATGTTCCTTCAGCCCTCAGCTGGGTGCTTTGTGGTAGAGCTGTGATTTTCATTGCTGTGTATGAGAGTATTGATGATGGCATCCTGCATATTAGCAGGATTTGTGGGTTGTTTCTTTTCTTTTTAAAATAATTCACAGACGTAGTTTTGACCCTACTCAATACTCACCAACTCTCCACCTCCCATATGCCCCTGTGATAAGGACAGCTTTTTAGAGTATTAGCTGTGTGCCTGAGACTTAAAAAAGGTAGATAACACTTCTCATTTAACTTTCATAACATGTGCTGAGTTTTAACTCTAATACCCTGGCCCACAAGTAATTGAACTGCTCTGTGCTGCTCTTCTTAAAAATGCAGGTCATTAAAAGTAGCATTGAGGAGTTCAGGTGCTTGTCGACCAGGGACACACAACTGGAAAGTACTAGTTAGGATAACTAGTAAGGCTAAGTTACTGGTGAGAAGTCCTATCTCTTGAGTATTTAAAACATTTTTTTAAAAAAGAAACTGAGATGTAATCACAATAGAATGCATAAAGATTATCTATATTTTAATGACTTTACATACTCATATGTGGCTGTGTAAAACAACCAGATCAAGATATAGAACATCCATCACCCCACAAGTTTCCTTTATGTCCTTCTCCCAACCATCGCCCTTATCCTTCCCCCAACACAGAGTCATTCTTCTGACTTCTGCTACCATGGAGGTGTTTTCCAAGTATTTGAACATCATGTAACTGGAACCCTACAGTTTGTAGCCTTTCGTATCTAACTTCTTTTCCTCATTGTCTGTGAGATTCGTTCATGTTGAGGTTGCATGTGAAAGGAGGTGGTTCTTTTTAGTTTTTGAATGGTGTTCCATTGTGTAAATATTCAGTGTTTTATTCTCTTACTGATGTTTTTGTTGTTGCTGCAGTTTGGGGCAATTATGAATAAAGCTACAGACGTTCTAGAGTATACTATTTGGTGGGCATAAGCTTAGTGATACATGAGAGGTAGAATTTCTAGGTCACATACTTAGTTCTAGTAGATTTTGCCAAAGTGGTTTTATCAGTTTATTCTTCCACCAGCAATCTATGGGTCCCAGTTGCTCTGTATTCTTGCTCCTACTTGGTATTGGTGGTGTTATTAATTCTGTTCATTCAAATACGCAGGAGAGTATTTGTTGTGTCTCATTGTAGTTTTAATTACATTTCCCTAATGAATAACATTTTGGTTTTCTGTTCCTTATGCTTACTTTTGAATGTCCTCTTTTATGAAGTCCATAGTAAGTCTTTCATTGTGTTGGAGTGTTCATTTTTCTCCTATTTATTTGTAGGCATTCCTCACATATTTTGGATGTGAGTTTTGTAGGATGTATTTATTAGACATATCTTCTGTCACTTTCATTTTCCTTTTCCTTCTTTTAATCTTGGTGTGTATGTGTAGGGTTAGGGGGATTAAACCTCGGGCCTTTAGACTAAATTACATCCTTAGCTGTTTTTTCTTTTTTCTTTTTCTTTTGAGACAGGCTCTCACTTAGTTGAGGAGTTTCCTAGACTAGGTTGAACCTGCAGTCCTCCTAGCTCATCCTTCCAGAGTGCTAGGATTATAGGTATGGGCCACTACATCCAGTTTAATATTATTCTTTGATGAATATAACTTCTCATTTTAGTGAAGTTCAAATTATCCATGTTTTTTCTTTATGATTAGTACTTTTTATGTTCTTAGGGATTAAAAAAATAAAACTCATTGCCTTTACATCTCTTAAATATTTTGAGGTAGAAAAATGTGAAGAACCACTTCTGAAGAAGATATGAGCCTCAGTCACGTTGGGTGCGGATGGATCCTTTTTTTTTTTAATTGATACATGTTTATGATATGAATTCATGGTTTTTGAATTGACCATGGTCACTCACAGTGGTGTTCTGAGCTTTCGTATTTATGAATGGCTTTAGCTTTACAGAACTGTTTGTCCTTCCATCTCATTTGATCCTGTGCAGGGGCTCATTAAGTTATTGCAGGAGTGATTGGTTAGTTTTGACACTAGAGGTCTTGGCTGGTCAACATGAGCTCTGAGAACTGCGGGACCTTCACATTTGCTGTGCCATTTTGCACAGGGGTTAAGAGATGGATTTCTTGTGCTTGTGTCTTGACTCTATAATTTGCTAGACACAGTGTCTGGTACATGGTACTGGACTATTGCTGTTGTTCTTTTATTATAGTGTCTAATAGGGTACCAATTCTTTGTAGAGCTAAAAAGAGCTCTGATCATTTACTCCATTTCTCTTGCATTGTTTTGTATTTCCCTTCCTCATTCCACACCTATGCCTGCCCCATAGTTTTTGCTGTGAAAAAACATGTGCATTTCAAGTGTAAACTAAACCAACAGTAGGAGAAAGTCTGAAGGTATGTTGTCTTATAGGAACCTGTATGGAAAGTATAGGGCCATCGAAGGCTTTGCTTGTTTATTTTGTTTTGAAGAATGGTGGTTAGTAGGGGCATAGGGAAGGGAAATACTCCCCACCAAAAGGGTTATTGCTTAATTCCAAAATAAAGACTGTTGACTAGTTCACCTTGGTTCTAGGAAATTCACAAGGAAGTAGAAGATTTGTGTAATAGTGATTTCAGTTGTAAGAAAGGAAAACAAATGAGTGTTTTCTAGATGCCTAGAAAGAATGGTACTGTATCCAAAGGTATGTACATAAGGGAGAAGAGATTATATGAACCTAGGACAGGGATAAAAATAAGTATGTTAAATCTGCTTTATCCACCATCTGCCACCCCTCCCCCACACTCTCCCCTTAAAAGAGAACAAAACCACTTGTGGAAAAAAATTTATATTTTGATATATTTTCTTGAAATAAAAACAGATCCTGTTGACTTTCCCAATTACCGAGGCCAAGGGGCCTGCCCTTCACACTCTCAGAGTTTGTCTGAACTTCCTCTGTGTGGCTCTGGGTGAAAATTTCACACAGTGTGCCATGAAGTTGATGTGACATCTGTGAGGGCCTAGAGATCTTGGCAACTCTTGCCCTCAGACTGTCTCCTAGAGGAAATGAACCAGAGACATGTTGGCTCTGTGACCCATAGGTAGAGAGGAGGGCAACTTGCTGCCAGAGTAGGGGCACCAGTAAAGAAAAGAGAGAGATACAGCAAGCAGCCAGGACATGGACCTCAGACTTAACTATGCATAAGAATTATCTGGGGTGCTGGTTAAGATCCAGCCAAGAAGTTCAGATTCAGTAAGGTAGAATTGGGGAATCTCGATTTTAACGAGTTACCTAATTTGAAGCAGATACAGAGATATAAGATGTTGAATAACCAAAATCTAGCCTCAGTGACTGGAGAGTTCTGCAGCAGCCTGTAGTTTCAAAGCTGTTAGTTTAAAAGTAACATCATGCTTGCCCCCAAGCCAAGCTAGTTTAGTGGAGCCATGGCTGTGAGCACAGTCTGCAGACACACAGGGAATGTAGCACACTCCATGGGCTGATGGTGGGAAATGGGCATTTGAGTTTGATTAGAATTTCTGAAAAGAGGACAGAGAGCCACTGCAGATGTTTGTGGAGAAAGGCGTTATTCCATCTTTGTGTTGTGATGTCAGTGCCATGTGCTCTTCATAATGTCCCCTCTCCCCCACACACTCCCTCCCACATCACCCTTATACACTCTTCCATCTGAGCCCCCACCTTGACTGTCTTATATCCCCAGCCCTGCATATGTACATGTTCGCATCTTGGAGAACATTTTTCCTTAGGTTATGTTGAGAGATAATCAATGAAAAAAATGCAGATGTAATATTTAAAATAGGTCCAACATAAACAGACTTGTCTTAGAACTATGGAAACCAGCCAGGCATAGGGATTGTAGGTGGGTGAGAATAAACAGACTTGTGTAGTTCTAGTATTATTCAGAATCCTCAGCAGGATTTGTGGATTTGATGGTGATCAGATTTTAGTTCTCACTCATAGATCTCTTCTTACCTTTTGAGATTTTAAAAACTATAAATATGAAAATTAAAATTCTTAACATTTTAAAGGTTGCAGTCCTCTTTGAGAATATGGACAGTTTGAAGCCACACATGTATTTGAAGAAGTGGTTTATGAACAATTTGGGGTTCATCTGTGGACCTTAAATAAAGAATGTCTGCTTTGATCAGCATATGACCTTTTCCTGAGGTCACTTTTATGGCATGGTGACCTTTTTTTTTCCCTTGTGGAGTGCTGTTCATAATGGGCACTCCAGACATACCACTTGTTATTATGTGTTTAATTTCTGGAGGGTTTACGTTTAGTTGTAAAGAGCAAGTAGATTTTAGCCAGAGTGAGAAGACCAAGTGCCCGTAGAGTGCTTACACCTCGATATGGTAAGTATTCACTTAAGAAAAAAAGCTACATATACTCAATATAATCATAATTACAAAGATGATTAACTCCATAACTTCTCCCTGTTAAAAGCAGTTTAGAAGCAATGAACTAGATATTAGGGAACCTAAAGGCCTCTAGCTTGGCTGTTTCTCCCTCTTTTTTTTTTTCTTCCTGAGTTCAGTAATTCAATTCACAATAGGCATTTATGGCATTTCTCCTGTGAGTAAAGCACTGTGTGAGTCTTCTGGAGAATAGAGATGAGTAAGATTTAAGGAATGAACAACATCTAAAGGAATCACATTACTCATTTGTGTTCCTTACCTGTGTCTTCTGTGTTTCTTGCCTCTCTACGGAAGGTTTACTTATGCAGTAGGATTTGGAGACCTTGCTTTGCTTTCTGAAACAGGAAGCTGGCTTAGAAAAGCCAAGTGACTTCGGCGACCTTTCACACTGTTGATTGGGTATTTCTTTGAGGTTTACCTTTGTCAATCTCCCTCCCTGTGGCACTGGGTTCATATCCATGTCCTTCCTTTCTCCACAGGCCAGGGGTTATCACGATGCAGGCATTGTCAGAAGAGGACCGGAGGCTCTGGATGGAAGCCATGGATGGCCGGGAGCCTGTAAGTAACAATTCAGGGAAGTAGAGCAAGAATAAAGATCCTGAGCTGTTTGTTGATTCCCTAGTACAATAATTTTTGCTGTTGCACTAAAGCCTTAGTCTTTGAGACTAGTACCACTGGTAGTTTTTGATTCCTAAATTGATGTTTGTGGTTATTACTCTTGCTCTTAATACCATTGTTATTATTATTGTGTATATGTAGTTCCTGAACTTGTACCTCTCAATCCTTTTTTAAAAAATTTTTTTAAAGAGGATAAAATTAAACATAACAAAATAGAACATAAGAAAACAGTGTAAGAGACACAGATTTCAAAGCAAAACAACTGGACATCTTTACCATCTATCATATTGTCTCTTGTTTTCTTCCAAATAGTTGTCCATATCCTTACATACAGTGAATTCATACAAAACAACATAGTATAAAACTGATCAGAACAGGATGGTGAAGGCATTTTAGATCTTCAAGACCAGACAATAAGGAAGTCAACAATGGCTGTCATAGTGTCTCTCATTCTCTTCAAAATAGCTGTCCATACCTTCACATATATTCAAATTAAACAAAGCAAAACAGACTAAAATCACTCTGAACAAAGAATAATAGAATTGCTGGATTTCACATCATGATGCTATGGAATCAGCACTGAGTACCTTAGTGTTTCTTTTTCTTCAAAGTAGTTGTTCATTTCATCATGCATTATATAATCAGTTCTTATAAACTGTTTATAAGTTCTATTCTTACGTGAGTCTCTACATGTATATCTATCCTTTCTGTATTAGAGGGAAAAACAAAACAAAACAAGACAACACAAAACAAATTCCTAGAAAAACATGAAACGAAAAAGTCATATAAAACCACAATACAAGGTAATCTACAATGGTTACTATGATGCCTCTTGTTATCTTCAATAAAATTGTCTGTATCATCAGGCATAGTATAATTGAACATAGAATTACATAACATTATTAATTAAAAAAAACAGTGGAGACATTATAAGACTTCAAAAGCAGGTAATAGTTAAGCCAGAGTGGGTAGTGAAGCTTGTCATCTTCAGTGTAGTTGCCTATACTCTCAGACTTGATACTGTCAGTCGTAACAGATTCAAATAAAATCAGTCAATACAAAACAGTGATCTAACAAACCACATTCAAGTAAGATCAGTCATAATAAGACAATGTAAGCTTCAGATTAAGTTAATAGGAAATTAAGTATGGTTACCATAGTATATCCTGCTATTTTTGGAATAGCTGTCTGTGCCCTCAAGTGTAGTAGAAGTAGACAGACTGGAACAAACTAAACAGAGTGATAAGAACAATGTGGATTTTAAATCCTGATACAGTATTAACAATGTCCTCTGCCTTCTTTTTTAGATAATTCCTCCCCTTTCACTTTTGCATTGTACATTTTGCGTCCCACTAACTCCTTTAGGTTAGGGCTGCAAACCGCTATTTACCTAAATGGTTCTGAACCTTTTTACCCCTGAGCTTGATCATAAGCTGTATTCCTTTACTTACAAAAGCCTCAAGGTTTTCCGTCATTATAGCTGAGTAGTTCTCTACTGCACAAAAGTGTCATGTCTTTCCAACCTATCTGCAGGTGCTAGATGAGCTGCCACTTTTTCTGTCTGATTCCCTGTCACATAGAGCATTGTTTTCTCATATTTGACTTTTGCCATAAGCCTTCTTTCAGGTTAATTATATTTCCTATACAGAGCATCTTGGTGGACTCTATGTCCTGATCTACTCTGCTTGTGTTTCTTTTTGTTAGTGTACCAAGGCCATCTATATTAGAGATTATAGCCAACCTTCTCTGCCTCATTTCTGCTATGCCATTTCTCTGCCATTGGTTGTCTACTTTTCTCCTTTATTTCACTGTCTGCCCCATTCATTGAGTCCTCTCTGCCACTGTTCCTGAAATCCTGGTGTCTTTTTCTCCCTCTCTAGAATGTCCTTCAGTATTTTTGTAGGGTTGGATTGGTGGTCATGAACTCCCCTAGTTCCTCTTTGTTGTGGAAGCATCTTGTTTCTCCATTAATTTTGAGAGACAGTTTTTAAAAAAAATTTATTTAAAAAGATAACAAAAAGGGTAGCAAAAATACAAAATTCCAAGGGAAAAACAGAAAAGAACAAAAAATACTAAGAAATCATTACTTGATAACTCACATATTGTCATCTTGGAAATAGTTGTTCAAGTTACAAAGTTAAAACATACAAACTACACATTCAAGCAATGAGACTGTTAACAGTTCTGCTCCATGATATAACAAAAACAGTAATATGGTCATTCATCTTACACACTTAAACATACATGCAATTATATCCTTTAGAGCACTCTCTTTTCCTCTTTTTTACAGTAGCAATTATACATTTTGGGTTTTATTACTCCTACAGTTCTTATTACTTTTTACACTAGAGACACAATGCAATATTTATAAATATGATTCTTATTTATTTCACTAATGAGGATAGTTTCAGTTTGTCTCCATTTACCTATGAAGGCCTCAAGATCCTTCTTCATATCTGAGTAATACTTAGTTGTATAAAAATACCACATCCTTTTCATCCACTCTGTGGTTGATGGACATCTTGGTTGTTTCCAAGATTTAGCTATTACAAATTGTGCTGCTATGAACATGGGTGCACATATATCACTGTGATATGATCTTTTCAGTTTTTCTGGGAAAATACCCAGGAGGGAAATAGCTGGGTTGAATGGAGCTTCCAGTCCCTAGTATTCTGAGAATTCTCCATACTGATTTCCACAGTGGTTGCACCAGTCTACACTCCCACTAACAGTGGAGCAGTGTTCCTTTTTCCCCACTGAGAGACAGTTTTTCAGGGTACATCAATCTGGGCCGGACGTTATTTTCTTTCAGGGCTTGGAGTACTTCGCTCTAAGCTCTTCTTGATTTGATGGTTTGTGTTGAGAAGTCTGTCGTGATTTTGATGGGTTTTCCTTTATAGGTGATCTGTTTCTTTTCTCTGATGGCTTTTTAATATTCTGTTCTTGTGATAAATTTCTGGAATCTTGATTATTATATGTCTGGGTGTATCTCTGTTTTGATTGTAGGTGGCTAGAGTTCTGTATGCCTCATACAACTAAATATCATTTCCTTTTCCTATGCTTGGAAAGTTTTCCTTAATTATTTCTGTGAATAGCCTTTGTATTTCCTTTGTGTTTACCCCTGCTTCTTCACTCACATTTTTTATTCTTAGGCTATAGATCCTCTTATTGTCTTCTAGCCTTTGTATTGTTATTGCCTGTTTCCTTGTTATTTTTAAGAGATCTTTCCTTTCATGAACACACATTGCAAACCTATCTTGAAGTTTTGTTAATCCATCTCTAGTTTCTTTCAGGCAGTTTTGCCAGCTTTCAATGGAAATTTAATTTCCTGGTAATCTCTTTTTTATATTCTTCATCGAAAGTTTCTCTCCTTTTTTTGTGTTCTTCCATCTGTGTCTTCTTGAGAGGTGCTCAGCATTTCTTTTATTAATCTTCTTATATCTTGCTTTACTTGTATTAATATTTCATTTTTTGTTTGTCTATAATGTCACAAAGATATTTCTTTATGCCAGCTGATTCCGTGTCCAATATTGCGTTTGTTGCCCTCAATCTCTTCTGTATTTACCTCTCCTGGACCTATATTCCCTGGGTTGGCTGGAGGCTTTTTCTTATTTCTTTCTCTTGTCATGTTTCTGGTTTCTTCCATACAGGTGTATGGTGGAGGTCCCAGCCCCTTTGTGTATTGGTTATGGTTCTTCTGAAGTGCGCTGGCTAGGGATTGCTGCTCTGTCCTTTGCTGTTGGACACTGAGGTGCAAGCAGGAGTGGTGTAGGCTGACCCCTCCCCTCTGAGCCAGTCAGCCAGCAGGGGCCTTCACCATGTTAGTGTGTGCCGTGCAGATGGAACTAGTTCGGGACAACTTTGGGGACAATTTTGTCCCTGGCTATTGGGTCCCAGCAAAGTTTGTGACCCAGCCCAATCAGATCCCACCAATCTTCTCCGAGCAGTGTGCAGCCATCTGAAGTCACTGCCATTCCTTGTTCAGGCCTGTCCTGCCCAATACCAGTATGTGGTCCAGTCAGTCACCCCCCTCCCGCGGGGGAGAGGGGCGCCAAATTCTGAGCACTCACCATGTACCTCTCAATATTAAGGCAGAAGTTTTGCATGATGTTGCACCAAGTTTGCCTTTTGGAAAGGCAGGTGTAATACTCCTAGGTTTTTTAAAGGAGGCAGAATCCAATCTGGCTGACTTGAGTTTTGTTTATTGGCCATACAATGACTTCGTGAAGTAGGGTACAGAATATTGTTTCAAACCAATTTTAATGGGTTAAAGAATTATAAAAGCATATACAGGTTATGTAGCATGACTTATCATTGCCTTCTAATTCAATCTCCTCTTTCCATAGTGACTTATAGGTCATTATAAGCAGAAGGACATTGTCAAGGTCAGTGGAAGGACGTATGCCTGGTGATATGATCTGTGTTCTCATTTCAGAGTTGCTGGCCTCAGCAGGGTGATGCAATCTTGTGGTTTCTCTACATCTTGTGGCATGTAAAAACCCATGTGAGACCCCCGGGGAAAGTCCCAGAACAGTCTTCTTATCTTGGTGCTAAGGATCTCAACCCCAGTGCTCAATGAATCTCAAGGTTACAGAAACTCTAAGAGTACTTCACAGTCTAGCCATGTCTCACCAATAAAAGATAGAATCTACAGGGTTGGGAAGCCAATAACTGATGCTGACGAAAGCACTATCAAATTGGACATGTATGCAAAGAAAAAGCAGGTGCTGGCCTCCACCAGCTGTAGGACTCTGTACATACAGTGTAGATGATTTGGGTTCATGTGTGGGTCTCTTCCTTAGCCCACTCTGTGAAGTAATCTGACAACACAGATTAATGTACTTTTCTCCTCAGCTGTATTCCACATAAATGAAGGACTTGATTCAGCCAGCTAACTGTAGACAAATAAGTACTGTTCACATAACATTTAATATAGAGCAGGTTTTAAAGAACTATTTAAAGTCTTAAGTACCCTTGCCTAAACTATAATGAAACATTGTTTAATCTTAATTATCCTGGACTAAAATGTAAGACATTTCTCTGAATATGTTGCTGCCTGTAGAGATTTTCTCAAAAGCAGGGGAACATTTCTGCTTTTAGGCTTTTGGGGGCACAACTGTTGTTTAGTACCAGAGGCCTTCAAAAGCAGCTTCTGGAAAGTCTTCCTGTTTGCTGGCATCATCTACCATTAGTTTAAGTACTTTAGTGTGCATCTGTGTGTGTTAGGGGCAGGAGTGGGCATGTTACATCTTTTAATTTTATTTCTCTTAGCACTTTATGAGGTAAGTGTTATGATTCCATTTTATAGATGAGGTAACTGAGATTTAGAGAGATTAAACCTCTTGCCCCAAGTTGCATAGATACTAAGTGACTACAAGCTAGGTTGCTATATAATAAACTCCACAGTGTAGTAATTTAAGAAAAGTGGAAGTATATTTGTCTCACAGAGCCGAGAAATGGGTGGAATGACCCATGCCTGGCAGTGTTGTGCTGGCATCCTCAACCCATGACTTCCTAGGTTTCTGTAGTTCTTGTCGTTCTTCAACTGCAAATGGGCTTGGAAGCAGCCGGGGAAAGCATTTTGAAGGACCCAGAAGTGCACACATCAGTTCACTCCTAACAATGATTTGGCCGTATCTATCTGCAGTGGAGAATGGGAAATCTAGGGTACCCTTAGGCAGTGTGGCCCCTGCCACTACCCAGCACATTTCAAGGAAGGAGAAAAATGATGCGGGATATGGCGTAATCTTCACCATTGTGGCACAGACAGAATTTGAACTCATGTTTGTCCCTAGATATATCTGTTGGCCTTTTGTAGAGAAACACTGTCAACTTGCTGTGTAAGAATTCTTGCACCATTATTTTTGCATACTTCCTGTCACTGTCTAGAATGATCTTTCAAACACATAAGGGAGGATGAAGAACCTCATCATGACATGCTTTTCTTGGTATGGGTTAAAAAGTCCTGCTACCATTTCCCCCGATCTGCTGGAGTTCTAAAACTGCTTCATTAACTCCATTTTAAGCTTTCTCTTCCACCCCTCACTACCACTTGGTATCTGTTCTCTGTCTGTGTCTGACTGAGCTCTTACTAACCACTTCAGATTTCCCATAGATTAACATCAGCCTCTGTGGATAGAAAGTGCACCGTTGAAAAAAATCTCCTTGCTCCAGAATATGCATATTAAAACAAGTTTGAACACAAAGCAATCCTATGTCTAACCATGTTACAAAATTACTTCCTCATAGGAACATATAGCTTGTATTGCAAACCATACTACCAAGTGCTTTTTAGTTTGCTAAGGAGGCAGATAAAAAAAGGGAAATGATGACTGCATAACTGACAGTAACACTAGGTATAATTTTTCTCTCCCATTGCTGGTAATGTCTAGGGAAAATTGCTGGAGATACATGACCAGGAAGCAGTTAGTAGCTCCAGTGTTAATCAGTATCTCCCTAATTGGTTAAATGTGTTCCCTTGGGAGTTTTGACTTTCCTTAGTTCTTTCTATAGCTACTGTTAGAGCAGTTTCCTTATTTTAGGGCGATATTAATGGGTGCACCTCCCTTCTGTTTTTGTGCTTTTAGCTCAGCTGTCCTGTGGCAGATTATTGATTGTTAAAAGTCAGTTTTAGTTTCTACTCTTTTTGCTTTTTCCTTGTTCAGTAACACCTTAGGATGATTGGTTAGGGGAAACAAAACTGTAAATGAACTCCAAATCGGTTAATTTTTAAACATTTTAATTAACTGTTGTATAAATCAGTTTTTAGCACACAGTTACATTCTAGTCTAGAGAAATAATGAATGCTTTATATAGTATTGATAGACAAATTAGAGGAAGAAATTAGAGTCATGGTGTTACATGGAGCATTAAAGGTTTTATCTGTGTAGCAAATCTGTATTATTTTTGTTGAAATGAAGGAAATCCAGTTCAAACTTTCTTGAGAAAAAGCTGGACTTATCGGGTTATGTAACTGAAAAATACTAGGGCCCAAATCTGGTAACTTACATAATATTTGGAGTTGGTTTCTTTTTGTGTGTGTGTGCTGGCTTCACTTTCCAATATGTTCCTTCCATGTAGTATTGAGATGATTCCTAACTATTCCAGGCTTACATCTTACTATTAAGAACTGGGGCCAACAAACTCTGAAACTGGCTAGATAGTATTCTAGGCTTTATGGGCTATGTGGTGACTGGTGTAGCTATTTAACTTTGTTGTGGTGACTCAGAAGCACAAGAGCAGTATGTAAATAAACGGATATGGCTGCACTTCAATAAAACTTCATTTATCAAGACAGATGGCAGGGTGATTTTGGGTCACAGGCCATTGATGATTCCTGGTTTAAGTGTCATGGAAAGAGAGCTTTTGCAAAATAATTCCAAAGAAGTTCCATGTTTGAATTTTATTGAAGTAAATAAATCAGTCCAGAGGATGGGGGCGGGGTAGATGCACTGACCAGCTCTCACACACTTGTCCTTTACATTGGGAAGGTTGGCTTTCTCTGCGAGAAAAAGCATTGTTATATGAATAAGAGTGGACCCTAGGTAAGCAAAAAAGTACAGTTTTTCTTACTCTAAGACCTATATTACATTAATTTTTGTATTCAGGGAGCTTTTCATTAATAGTTAGCCAAGAGTGAAAACCATATGTTTGCCACAAACATGATACTTAGTATGAAAGCCTATAAATGCTTTCTTCCTAAGACTGGAGACAAACAAGTGGTTTCAGTCTTACTACTCTTTTTCAACATGGTACTGGTGGTCTGAGTAGTGCTGCAGTCGAAGACAATAATTTCAAGGTATGCAAATTGGAAAGGAAGATATAAAATTGCCTTTGTTTACAGATAACATGGTAATCTAGGTAGAAAATCCTGAAGCGTCCACAAAACAGTCTTTCCAGAATTAGCAGATGAAGCTACCATAGTAATGGGATATGATACCTGCCCCCATCAATAGCATTTCTATAACTTCACCATAAATGTATGGTTATCAAAGTTGAAAACATAACACTATTTATAGTCACTAATTCCCAAAACGAAATACTTAGGTATAAATATAATTATATGCTAAGAATTATAGGATGCAGATGAAAGATCTAAATAAATAGACATATTGTATTCATGGATTGAAAGAATTCATAAATTGTAAAGATGTCAGTTCTCTCCAAATTGATTTATAGGTTTAATGAAAGCCTATCAAAATCTCAGCAAGATTTTTTTGTATACATGGATAAGCTTATTCTAAAATTTATATATAAAGGTACAGAAACTGAAATAGCTAAAACAATTTTGAAAAAAAGAATGAAGTGGGAATAATCATTCTATCCTATTTTAAGGTTTCTTTTATGGTTACAGTAATCAAGACTATGATATTGACAGGAGGGTAGAATAGAATAAAGAACCCAGAGATAAACTCACACAGATATGCCTAACTGATTTTAGGTAGAGGTGCAAGAGGGAATCAGTGAAGAAAAGAGGTTTTTTTTTCCATTTAAACAAATGATACTTGTTCAAATAATGAATCTTTATAACCGCCCTCCAAAGAATCTTGACCTAAAGCTCATATTTTTTAAAAACTTTATTTAAAGAGAGAAAAAAAAGACAACAAAACAAAACAGAAAAAAGGGTAGCAACAATACAGAATTCCAAAGGAAAAAAAGAAAAAAACAAAAAAACATTAAGAAATCACTACTTGATAAATTACATACTGTCATCTTGGAAATAGTTGTTCAAGTTACGAAATTAAAGCATACATAGTAGTAATTCAAGCTCATATCTTAAACAAAAATTAATTCAAAATGTATCACAGCTTTAAATGTGAAATATAAAATTATAAAACTTTTAGAAAAACATATAAGAGAAAATTGCTGGGATGTAGGGCTATGTGAAGAATTTGTAGATACAACATCATGAACGTGACCCATAAAACTTAAAGATGTATACATTTTTCTTCGGAAAAATTAAAAACTTTTGCTCTGGGTAAGAAACATTTGTTAAAAAGATGAAAAAGATAATCTGCAGAGTGGAAGAAAATATTTGCAAAATATTTGCAAAACATATATCTGATAAAGGACTCCTAAAACAGTTAAAGGCAAACGTCCAAATATGAGATGGATAAAAGACATGAAATATTTTACAGCAAGGGTATGCAGTTGACAAAAACAAAAGCATGTGAAAGCATGTTCAGTATCATTATTCACTAGGAAGTGCAGGCTGAAACCACAACGAGCTATCTCTACAAACATATCAGATTAGCTAAAATTCAAAATAGTGACAATATATAGTGATGGTGAGACTGCAGAGAAACTGGGTCCGCTTATACCCTGCTGGTGGGAATGTAAAATAATACCGCCACTTTGAAAAGTCACTGGCAGGTTCTAATAAAATTGAATATGAACTTATCATATGACACAGCAGTTGCTCTGGGGCATTTGTCCCAGATAAATGAAACCTATGAACACACTTTTATACCAGCTTTATTCATAATAGCCCCAAACTGGGAACACTGCATATATCCTTCTGTGGACAAATGGTTAAATAACCTGATATATCCATACACTGGCAATAGAAAGAAATAAACTATTTATACACCAACTGGATAAATTTCAAGGGCATTATGCCAAGTTAAAAAAAAGCCAATCTGAAAAGGATATATAATACATGTTTCCATTTTATAACCTCTTGAAATGACAATTACAGAAATGGAGAATAAAGTAATGATTTCCAGGCAATAGGGACAGTGGGAGTGGAGAGCACCATTTTAGCGATGGCACAGTCCTTTGTCATGGTTGTGGTGACTCTGTGAAACAAGATTGAAGTTTGTGAATAACTTCTTACAGTTCTACACAAACACAAATGAGTACAAGTGAAGACTAATGATGTAATCATTGCCAAAGGACCTGCCTCCTTATGCATCAATTATAATAAATTTTGGGGAAGGGCAGACATTCAGATCATAATATCCACCTGCCTTTGTGGGTATTAGTAAATCCCTATTATTTAATATTTTCATTACCTTGCTCAGTTTTTTGGGTCTGAATATAGCACAGAAGCCCTTTTGGTAGAATTTAGCATTTTCTACAAACTTCAGGTCCTTATTGACTTCATACCACTGGCTTTATAGGCTTGGGCCCCTCATAGTTAAAACTGGATTACATGTTCTCTTTTAACCTTTGGACATTATTTTTGTCTTTATTAGTTTAGCTTAACCTTTGCAGAGTAGGATTAGTTGTGAGATGAACTTTGAGCCTTCGTTTTTGAATTGTTTGAATTTTTCATAGTCAACATGTGTTAATTTTGTTATTAAGTAACACACAATGGAGTCATCTCTGAGTCACATGTATTCTTCTAGATGTCTCTGATATTTTCCTGTGTGATTGGCATTAGCTACAATTATATCATCATGCTTAGATTTGAAGAGCCTTCCATCCCTAACCTAGCTATAAAATCTGGGAGAAGTCTCTCCTTCTACTTAAAAATGTAGTGTATATCTTTCCACAGCTTTTTCTGTGCATTGGCCATGAAATAGAGAAATGAATTGTTTTGTGGAATTTTTGACATAACTTTATTATTAACCTTTAGTTTAATAATGTTAATAAACCTGAAGCCTTTAGCATTAGATTGTTTTCAGCTTTTCTTTCCTTCATTACAAATAGTGATGGAATGAAAATCTCTTTATAAATTTTATGGTTTACCTATTTGGGCGTTTTTCCCCCTGAGATACATACTCTGTTGAATTGCTAGATTGATTGATTGCTAGATTAATATTTTAACATATTGCCAAATTATCCTCCCCATCAAAAATTTCAAATTTTGCCAGTTATACCATTTTATATATATATATATATATATATATATATATATATATATATACACACACACATATATATACATATGCACACATACATACATATAAATATATTTATATTTTATTTATTTTTTTCTGGTCCAGTGCCCAATCGAGGTTCACACATTGGCTTGGCTTTTTAAATGGAGCATTACCATCAGCAGATGGCCATATAGTTGAACATCCATCTCTATTCCCATTGTGGAGTATATTTGGAGTACATTTGTCACTTTTCTCCCTCCTTTTAAGTAATAGTTCATACCATTCCACAATTAAACCACTGATGTTTTTTTCTTCTTTCAAAGATTCTCTGGCACATGTTCAATTTCAGGTCTGTAGATTTCCTTATGCTATATCTATTTCTGTTTTTTAAAACTATATTTTCCTTTTTAATTTACCGTATGTAAATGTACATGTTGTTGAATTACAGTGTGACATTTCAGTACATGCATACAATGCCTGATCATCAGATCAGTGGAACTGGCATGTCTATCACTGAGACATGTATCATTTCATTGTGTTGGGAACATGCAAAATTCTCTCTACTAGTTATTTTGCAACACTCAGTTATTGCTAGGCATAGGTATCCTACCATGCTATAGAATGTTTGAAGTTATTTCTTTTATCCAACTGCATCCTGAATACATCTCTTTCTTTTGAATATTTTTTCTTTTATCCCCTGTTCACATCATCTGTTTCTCCTTGTGCCATTTATTGGCTTGGGCCATAATACGATCTTCATGGATATTCCACACTGCAACTGCTCGTCTCTAGTGGCAGCACAGTGACTGCTGGAGCTCCATCAGGCAGTGTAGCAGTGATTTGTGGAAGTGCAGGTTATGGTTGGATTAGCTTCAGGATTTTTTTTTGTTTCGTTCTTGTAGGAAAGGCACTTGATTAAAAAAGTCTTTTAAGAGTGAGTTTGTTCATGTGGAAAATGATTGAGCTGAACCTTAGGTCCATTTGTATAGCTTTCTCTGGTATTCTAAAAGCAAAAGGTGGGTAAAAGTTGTTAATGACTCCTCATCCCTCCCCACCACTAAAAGAAAGGTATTTAAAAATATGTTGACAGAAAGACCTGGAGGCATTTTGAGTGTTAGGAAGTCTGTGAATTAGGTTGTTTGCTTTGTGGTGAGGTGTGGAATAAGATAAGCATTTTTGAAAAATGATGTTTGGGTTTGCTGAATTGGGCTCCACCATGGTAAAGTCAGAAGGGCTTGTGATGCCAGTGCTAACACATTCTTCTTAGCTGTGTTCCAAAAATTCCTGCCCTGTGACCCTGGAAGAAAATACCAGAACAAATAAACACATCCTAAAAGCAAAGTCATTTTCTGGTGTGGTTTAAAAAATCTTCCCTCTGAGTTATCCAGACGTGCAGACGTGCAGCCCAGTGGTCATGGCCAAAGGCAGAGCCAAGGACCATGGCCGCAGCAAGCCCCGCCAGCTGCCGTGGCTGCATACCATGTGTGATCTCGTCCCAATGCCCAGAAAATCGCAGTTTCCCCACTCATTGCCCTCGTCTTATTTTAAAAGTAAAAGAGAGAAAGGATTAGGAAGACCAGCATCTCCTCAGGTGGAAATATCGTCTTCTGCAGTTATTACTCGTTAGTTTTGTTTTCACCATAAATCTGAAAAGCTTTATCTCAGTCAAGTTAAGAATATAATAAGTATTCTCGGGAAATTGATGTGCAGTTTTTTAGGGTTGGTGTTAGTAGTGATGATGGTGCATAACAGTGAAATATATATTCGAGTACTTTTTAACTTTCTCTTTTGGGACCACTATCCTCAGATGACTGTCATCTTTCTCCTATGGTCATTGATGGTGGCAGGTAGGCATTTGGATGACTAACATCTTGTTTTGGTTATTTTCACCTCCTTCATACCTCTGGGTAATGTTGTCATAGAAGATGCTGACTTACGGAGCACAGGCCTTGGCTGTGTCCTTCATATACGGTAAATAAATGGATAAATAAAATTAAACAATATATATGTATATATGAAGACTGTTGTGAAATATAGGAACTCACTGCTTATTTTAATTAACTTGGAGGCATAATTCAAGCAGGGTTTCTTATCTAGTCTCATACTGAGTTCACTTGTTGAATGTCTTTTAAGTTTTAGTCATTGCTAGGCCAGAATAAGTAGAAATCATGAAGGCAAAGTGCTAGGCTGTTTTGTTCTTTACTATATAACCAGTACCTAGAATAATGATCATTTCATCTAAAATACAAGATCATTAAGCATATGAATTGAGAATCCATGCTCAGTGTATTATTTTGAAAGAATAAGTAGAAGGGGGAGGGAAGCCAAAGGCATGTTTCTCTTTGCAGTCTCAGACTTGCTTTGTTCTCTAGGTCTTAGTGACTGTTGGTGTGTGACAAGCATCAGTGTGATGCACCAGAAGATTTCCCAGGTTAGAAGCATAGCAGGACGAAGGATCAGGGACTGGCTGGGGAGTATGTAACGCCGTCTCTTGTACCAGTAGCAAAATTAGGGTTTGTGTGTGTGTGTGCGTGCACACATATGCATATGTAATATAAATATAGCCATGAATCTGTGTTGTATATAATGTGTTTTTTAAATTTCGTGCCATTGGTTGAATTTATGAAGATTCTTTGCTTGAATTGGGTGAATTTATGAAAATCATTCTTTCTTGAATTTGTGAAAAATACATAATTGTGCTCAGAGCACTGACTTCTGGTGTTCACGTTGCCATGTTGTAAAAGAAAGTGAGCACCAGCATCCTTGGGGCCATGCTGAAGAGTTTATCCATCTCTAATAAAGGGAGACTAATAGCACTCATTAGATTTGAGGAGATAACACGTTGTTTCATATGAGTTCGACAAAGATTAGTTGTCCCAATAACAGTGAATTCTAGAGACTTTTAGATTTTATGTATGCCTGCATATAGCATATACTCTGTGTGTTTGTCTGTACGTATGTATGTATCACACATCATTATTTAGAGAGAGAGTAACAAAGTCTATGCTGATTTTATGTTGACTACCTGATTGCCTTTTAGTCCGTTGAAATTGAAAGATTCAGAAAAATCTAAGTATGATACAGCTTTTCTCTTTGTAACAAAAGATAGAAGGTAGTATAAGACAATTAAAATAATTATACTTAACAAATATCAGGATTACAAAGTAGACAGAAATATGATTTTGAAGTTGTTAGGCCAGTTTTGTTATGTCAGATGTTCTGTTAACTTAGTGTATGTATGGTGACCGTACGTTAAGCAAGCATAGAAATAGCCTACCAGGGACTGGGCTGGGGTTGTAGTTCAGCAGCGTAAGTGCCTGCCTGGCAAGCACAAGGTCATGAGTTTGATCCCTGGTACAAAAAAAAAAAAAAAGCCTACCAAGGTTTTAGTTTAATTTCTAGAGTTGAAGTGTTTGGCAGGTATTTAGGAGGCTGTGTTGCCGTTCCGATTTCTGTTGTGGAGGGCCCAGAAGCCGGATCATGGTACATTTTCTTTATGAACATTCTCAGGACTGCAGCTATGCCATTCTTGCTTGTCCCAGTAAGCTTCATTTTTGCCAGTTTTATTTCTTGAAGCCTTAAATTATAATGAATATTGCTCTTTTGATGTTCTATGATTTGGGCCAATATTGCCCCAGCAGGGTCAGTTTTGGATGTTAAGATCAATGTGGGCAGTTTTGTTTATCAGTCAATATTCTTACCTCCCTTTGTCTGTTTTCTTTGGAATATAAGGAGAAATAGGAGCAGCAGAGGAAAGAGACAAAGGGCAGGTTTGAAGGTGAAGAGAAGGGGAGATAGCTGAACTTGATCGAATTCCACTGATCTGGAGACAAGAGCTTTTCATTCTGGTATCTGTGGACAGATAAGGAAAGAAGTTTAGTGGTAATGTGTGCGAACCATCTGAAGTGGCATGCAAGATATTTATATATGGATATGCAGGAGAAAAGTCTGTAACATTTATTTGCTTTGTCAAAGAGCTCTGTGGCCTCTTGTCTATAAATTGCCTGGTTGTTTGCCGATAAATTGCCTGGTTGTTTCATGCGAGTAAATATTTGAAGAGAGCTCTCTGTTCTTAGTACCCAGTAAAGTAATGGCATATTGTTTCTCCTGGGCCCACTTGTGAGTTGAAGAGGACTTTGGAATGTTTCACTCTGAAGTGCATTTGTTTGTTGTCTGCCTGCATTTTGAGCCTTCCCAGAGATAAAATACAATGGTATTTCAATTTCAGATGAGTTATAGAGAAGGCACACTTTGAGGTAGGTGTGGCAGGGGGCAGTTGGGAGAGAAAGAGGTTGTGACAGCAGAGAACTGGAGGCAGGAAGAGGAAGCACATACATTTAAAGGGTGTTGTTTTTCAGCTCACACCTGAGTTTTCCTCTTGGATTGATACTAATAATATTTACTTCCTTTTAATTAGTGCTTTCCTTCTTGTGACTACCACACTTAACACTTAGACTAGGTTTTTTTTTTTTAATAATTTGAAAGGAATATTTTAGGATCTCTTTTGAAAGTTTTGCTTGTAAGATAATAGTATAGTAGCTACACTGCATTTTCTTTTTTCTGAACAACACTAATCCTTTTAGTTTCTAGTGTCAGTTTAAATGAGAAATCCTTCATGTAATCTTCTGCCACTGCATTTTTTTTTATTATCATTATCAAAACAACACATTGCCAACAATAGTGCCCTGTCTGAGTCATGGACTAACAAAGTCCACCTCATGGTAATGAGAGGCCTGTAAATCTGCCTAAACTAACTGTGGTGCAGAACTATTGAGATTAGAGATGATCTCAAATAAATGTAGACTACAGAGATGGTCAGCTGAGTTACTGGAAGAGAAGGCTGCTTGGAAATGAGTCCTGTGGAAGGATGATGTCTGTGTGGGAGAGCCCATCTTGCACCCAGACCAGGTATGCATGTAGCAAATTTCTTGAGGAGTGGTTTTTCTGGTACTAGACATTTGGGAAGTAGAGAGACAACTTTTTGTTTTCTAGAACATCTATTGTGTTTGAGTGACCGTTGAGGAAATGGATATATAAAATGAGAAGGAAAGCACCAACTTTTGTTGTTCATGTGGGCCCTACCACTTCTGGGCATCCCAGGAAGTAGCTGGAGGGAGATGAGTTTGGGATCTGGCCTGGGTTCTAATCTAATCATCTGGGTTTCAGGGCTTGATTACTGCCAGGGTTAGGCATGTTAGTCTTTAGTCTCATGTCTGCCTTATGGGCCGTTCTATGACACATACATCCAAATCTGCTGGCTAAACAACCAGTTAGGATCTGGCCTCTCAGTAGCTTCCCATGTTACTCTGAGTGTTCATTTAGGAAGTTTTTCCACATCTGTTGGACTGGAGATGGACAAACAATGAAAGAAATACATGTTTGAAATACAGTGTGTACATTAGTTTCTTAGAACTACCATAATAAACTGCTACAAATTGGGTAACTTCCAATAACTGAAATGTGTTCTGTCATGGTGCTGGAAGCCAGAAGTCCTAGACTGAAGTATTGGCAGGACCATGTTCCCTCTGAAGGCTTCAGGGAAGAATCCTTTTTTGTTCCAGCTTCCAATGGCTTCTGGTGTCACCAATCAGTTAACAGCTTTTTTGCTCAATTCAGATAAAAATCATGAATTGGCAAAGTGCAGCTCTGCTAGTGGCCCTGATGATATAAGCAACCCCACTGACTGTTGACTGCTGTCTACTGACTCTGCTGGTTACTTGGTCCCTCCTGCTGCCCTTCACTCCCGTTTGCCGGCTGGTGCCAGACACTGTTCAACTCTGCTGGGTGCTGCTCTCTGCCTCTGCCTGCGCTGCTGCAGTTCAGTGCTGACTTGTCCTGGGTGTGGCCTGTTGACTCTTCGGGTTCCTGCTCCCTGTTGCTGATATTCATCAACTCTGGTCTCTGGAGCTCTTCAGAGCTATCACCCTCCAATGTTTATAGCTGTCTCTTTTAAAGTTGCCACTTTGTCTACACTACTCAGGATTCTTAGATTTACAGGATCTGAAAAATAAATCAGGAGCAGATTTACATGACCATGAATGAAGCTTTATTTGAACTGGACCAGGGCTGCAGCACAGAGGAGTCAGTACACTAGAGGAGGCCTGCCCAGACCAACCAGAAAAAATGTGAGAGGAGTGTTACTTCTATAGAAACTGTAGGCCAGTGATTAGTCCAGATTCAGACCTGCTGATAGGTCCAAGTTTGAGCCTGCTGATTGGGCCAGATTGGTCTAAACTTGGGCTTTCAGATCCAGCTTGTTGGGATTTGGAGAAGTTGGGGCTCTTAATAATGGGACTAGGTCTTTCCATACCTGATGGAAGGAGTTGAGGGAGAGGCACCGTGCCTGACAGCCACCATGCCAATTGTGGCAGCCCAAGAGAGCAGCCACAAGGTAAACCTCGTGGTGGTGGGAGGACAGTGAGTAAAGGGAGGTGAGGGAGGGGAGCCAACCACACACTGCTGGCGTCATGGGCTAAAGGGAGAGTCATGAGCTTTTCCATCAGCCTCACTGGTGCTTCGTGGCATGCTGCATCACTCCAGTTTCTCCTCTGTTTTCAGGTGGCCTTTTCTTTGTCTTTTTTTCTATCTCTAATAAGGATGCTTGCTTTTGAATTTACCGCTAGTAATTCAGGGTGGTTTTATCTTGAGATCCTTAATTATATTAAGGTATATTCACAGTTTCTTTTATTTGTTTATTTGTTTTCATTTTAAAGGTAATAAAACCCAACAAAATAAAACAATAAATCGAATGAAAACAGAGCAGTGAAATTGGTACAGAACTTCAAAGTAGGATAATAGGAAAACAACAATTGTTACCATAGTATATCTTGTTATCTTCATAATAGTTGTCCATTCCATCAGATATAGCAAAATCAAACCAAAACAAAACAGAATAAAACCAATCAAAACAATTTGAATAAAGCGAAACAATTAATTGGAACTAAACAAAAGAGTAAGAACAATATTGGATTTGAAAAACAAGATAGAAAGAAATCCCCCATAATTGCTAAATTGCATAATGTTATCCTCCCTATAGATGCTCAATCTGCCATCCCCAGGACTGCAAAGTCAAACAGACAATTTAAACATTCAGTTGCTTTTTGTACCTCAATTGCTATCAACTCACTCTGTCCTCCGAACTAGCCAGTGGCTTACAGGGGAATGGGGTGGGGGTGTTGGGATGGCTCACTGGAGGTGCTAAGTGACCTTTCTCTTCTTGGTTCCCACATGGCCTGTGTGACTTACTAGAAAGGCTGGCTAGCTGGGTTGTTGGTTGGCTCCTCCCAGTCCCAGCATGGTTGATCTCAGGAGGTGCTGTCTGACTTTTTTCTTTCTGTGCCCAGCCTGGTCTGCCCACATTCACAGTTTCTGAGGGTTAGACCTGGATATATCTTTTTGGGGCCAGCATTTAACTCACTAGAGTGAAGTCTTCAGTATCTTGGTCTGCTTTAAAGGTGGCAAGCACTGCCTTTGCTGCCAGCATTTGACTGTGAGAGATACCTCCAGTGAGAAGGTTTCTCTTCTATGAATTTCTGTCTGTCTCTTTTTCTGTTGTCTAATTCAGGTGTATTTATTCTGTTTGAGTACTTCCTTGGGTTCAGCATTCCATGTAGACATTGTAGTATGGTGACAATCAGAGAAAAACATAGATTGGAGGTGATGGGAGGCTATTGTTAGCAAATTCCTTTAAAAAAAAAAAAAGGATCCTATTCTTCGAACTGTTCTTCTGTTGTTCAAAGGCAGAAGCAGGTATTTGTTCCTGGAGACTTATTCATTGCTGGACCCCCATTACTACTGGTGATTGGCAGTGACTATATTTTTTAGCAGCTCAGCTATGTTTGTTTGTTTTTATTAAAATGGCAGGAGCCACAATGTCATGGAAAGGATATACTTTGTAAAACCATGACTCAAAATGTGCGTTTAAGTTGTGGTGTGGTCTAACTTGACAAAGTAAACCCCTAACACTAACCAGAATTTCCTTTACTTGTCTCCCATTGCCACTTTCATTCATTGACACAGAAGAAAAGATGGGCTGCTCTTAAAAATCTGGAATTCAACGCAGCAGATATTTATCAACTGTGCACCAACTGCCCATCTAGGTGCTAGGAAAGTTTACAAGCAGATTAGGCCCTTGCAGTTGTGCTAGAACTAGTTCTCTTTTTCCTTCTCTCATTGAACCTTTTTCTAGTCTTGTGTAATGCAGCAGTTTTAAATTCAATGCATTTTTCATTTTCAAAACTTCCATACAGGAATATCTTTGTGCATCATTGTATATAGCTGTGATCCATCATAACTTTAAGTCTCATTTCTCCTAGGTTTGGAGCTTTTATCACTCTACTTCAAGCCTCTGCTTGGTACTTGGTTCACCACTTCCTTCCTCTCTCAGTGGTTGGCTCCAAGGCCTGAATCTGAGGACAGTGTCTGTGCCATGCCAGTTCACTTTTGAGGCAGCCATTCTATATGTGCAAGAGTTTGTTTTTATTTTTATCTTTGTGAGGTAGCGCTTACAGAGTGCCAGCTGACAAGAGAGTGAGAGCGAGAGCGAGAGACTAGAAGAGTTTTACCAGGCTGTTTTTCCTGTTTGATACAGTGACTAGCTTTTAGCTCTGCCTAAAGGTAGGTAGGCTTCTTTGCCTACCAGCTTGGAAGAAAGAACTGCTTCAGTTTGATGACAAGGATACTTTTTTCAGAATCTCCATTGTCCTGGTGCATTTGGAGTAGGGCATACTGATGCCCCAAATCCTGTTCTTCAGACCTGCATCTCTGTAGGTGTGGGATCATAACTATCTTGCCTCTGTCGTATCACTCAGGGACAAGTTCCTCCCCGTTTTTACAGACGGTATGAGATTAATAAGGACACTGTCTAGGCAAGTAGATTTTTTTTTTTTAGCAAGAGCTTCAAAAATACTACACTTTAACCGTCTCTGAGGATAGGTATCCTAACTTTGATGGATTAAGGACTTAGAAAACCATAAAGTTTATTTCACTTTTTCTGTAAAGTAGAAGAAAGTTAGGTTCCATATATGAGATTTTTCGGAGGATTTATTATAGTATTTATCCAGTGCAGAGCCCATGTAGGCTATGATTCCTTTTTGTGCGCCTGTGGTTAGAAGTTTGGCTGAGCCTATGTCTACCCCCTTTGGCTTCTTGTACTGTCGCTTTGTTCTTTTAGTTGGAAATTCTTAGGCTACCTCTTCTCTGTATTATAAATGTTACTTATAATAAGTTGATGAATTACCTTCCCCTCTGGCCCAACCCTTCTACAGTCATTTAGTTTGTTCTGGTTTCTCTCCAGTTCTTTCTTTCTCCCCCCCCACCCCCGAAAACACTTGGTTTTGTTAGTCCTGACTCCCCAGCTTCCCATTTGTGTTTGTTACACCCTCTTGGGAACTTTCCAATTTCCCCTGCCTAGATCTGTAACTTTTTCAAATGACACATTTTTCTTATACATAGTTGCATTTTGTACATGTTGAATACATTTCTGAAACTTGACCAGTGTACAATGGTGATAACTTAACTCAGATGTTTCTTAGGTGTTTTGATGCCCATTAGACTAGACCTATCCTTGTGTCCTCGTGGGGACATTGAAGTATCTGTCTTAGGTTTTTTGTTTGTTTGGTTTTTTGTTTCTTTAGGAACATGTATGTCACTTTGCCTATGTAGAATAGGGTCGGTTCCTATGTTGCTTACGTGTTATCAGTTCAGAGGCACACAGTCTATTTAATAATTACTTCTGGAAAGTAAGAAGAAAACATTTTATTAAGTAGACACAAGGGTTACAAGATGCCTTCAACTTCAAGGGGAAAAAGAATGTTTTAGAATCAAGGAAATGTGGTACCTGTCAATTCCTAGTGATGGGCTGTTATTGATTTAGATGACTGTAAGAAATTTATGTGGACAAGAAGTTCTTTGGTGGGAATGTTATCACCAAACAGGGAACCCTTTAAAAATTCAGTGAACACTATGGACTCCCAGAATCAAATGCACCCAGGAAACAAATTTTGTTATTAAGTTTGTATGGATTTATGGTTCCTCTAAATCTATCCAGGTTACAAATCTCTGGCATCAGCATATAGAGTAATAGCATGTCCTTGCTTAACCCTATTGAGGGAGCTTTCCCGGGAATGACTGAGGACAAAATTTTGTAATGTTTTATATTAGGAACCTTGTTTAGATTATTAACACCAAAAGACTCTTTAGACCTTTAATAGGGAAGATGGCAGTAGACAATGACCGGTTCAACATGTGAGTCTCCTTGTACCCTGGCTCTGGCCAGGGCAGATCTCCTGTTGTCCCTCTATAGCATGCAGCACCCTTGGAGTGAGCGCTGGTAAGGTTGCTGCTTGCTGGGTTTTGCTTGCCTCCAGTGCCAGCAGACTCTCAGCTGCGGCTGTGTGTGGAGTCTAGCCGGCACGAATGATCTCTAGAGGGCTTCTGTTAGTCAGGAATTGTGAAAATGGCAGCCAATTAATTGAGAAGGGTTCACCCTCACTGTACAATAAAGCCATTCATGGCATTAAGCATAGTTATGGGGGTAAAGGTCTTTGTTTATCTGTGTTTTCATTTTCTGAGTCCCTGAAGTTATGACTTTACCTCAGGAAACAGAACTTACTATTATATTGAAAACATTCACTGATGACTGACCATGAGTAAGATTAATCACACCTCAAACAGTCCTCCTTGGTTAGTATTTTCATTAATTTTATGATACCTTGCCAGTGTCCCAGGCTGCCCCTGAATAGCAGATAATTAAAAGCAGGTATGAACGATGTTAAATTTTTCAAAAGATGCAGGATTTTATGAAATCTGTGAAATTAGTATTAGAGATATTGACTTATAGTCTTGGAAAAGGAGGTCTGGCAGGATCAGTAGTTCACAGTGGACCAGGAAAGAACATGGGATGATGTCGTCATAGGAGGTGCAAAGGAGCAAAATTTGGCTTGATGGCTTACAGTTGGATGTTGGGAAAATGGATGAGTATCTTCACTGTTTTATCAAAAATCACCATCTTTTTATGGTGTTAAAAATCAAACTTAATTATCTCACAGCATTATTATAAAATCTTAAAGGAATAATTGTACTTCTCATCAACACTCAGTTTAGTCATTTAAGGTTTTGTGCACTGTTGACATGAAATCTTACTCAGATGTAAGGTGACTTTATTTTGAGTCTTTATTTTAATTAATCATTTTTTACTTTATCTTTCAAAATAAAGTTCTGCACAGCTCCCCACCCCTACCTCACCCCAAGACCCACATGACCAGAAAATGTTCATCCTCAAGTTAGAGGAATTCACTTTGTGGCTGTGTTTTTGCACCAATTTACCTGTGGTAACAGGCCCTCCTTCTTCTACACTAAATGATGCATGATAAGCAGTGAGTTTTGATACAGATTTCTAGGCCTTTCTCCCTGTGGACAGACCCTGATCTAGTTTGGTCTAGGTCACTGTACCATAATTTCTTGCCATTCTGTTTTGGGAAGCCTTTTCTTGCATGGCAGTGCACACTGCTTTTTATAGAAAGTGCTCCAGCATTCTACGCCATGACTCAGAGTTCAGTTTAAGTACAGAGAGCTGAGTTGTTGAACTGCCAAGGTGATTTGTGCCTACCAAAATACTGCAAGCACTCCCCTCCCCATCCTCCCACCTTCACACAGTGCCTTGTGCATAGGGTCAGGTTCTCAGACTGTACAAATACTTGAACCGGGGGATGGACCTTTAAAATATGCTAGGTGGCTTTTCTATAGAGATTTTTATCCCACAGTCTCAGTTAAGAAGGACTTGAAACTTTAGCGAATCTGGAACATATTTGAAATAATCAAGGGCAGTGTGTGTAAGGACCCTTCTTTCTGTTTGCTTTAAAATTAAAACCAGTAATGCAACATTGAAAGGTAAAACCAATAGTGAAAACTTGAGAGGTCAGATATAAAAATTTGGACAGCGGGCCTCATTTGTAGAAGTTGTGTTTAGATGTACTACTATCTTCCTCCACCCAGTTTGGCCCCCAGATTATGTTCTTTGCAGATTTTAGGATCATATTGACTTGACTTTTATGCAAACATAAACTCTATAAAATGCCTAAATAATTAGTTAATTGCAAGATTGCAGAGCCTGTGAGGTAGTATTATAACTAGAGCTAAAAATAAATGTACTAATCATACACTAAATAGATTTAATTGTATTTTTTTGTAATTTTTAAAGAGAATAAAACCAAGCAAAATAAAACAGAATAAATCCAATCAAAACCAAAACAGATAAGTGACACAGACCTTCAAGATAACAGGAAATTAACAATGATTACCATAGTGCCGCTTGTTGTCTTCAAAATACCTGCTCATGTACTCAGACAGTAAAAGTCAAACAGAACAGAATAGAACCAATAAAACAAAACAGTGCAATAAAGGACTTCAAAGGAAGATAATAGGGAATTAACAATGGCTACCACCTTCAGGAGGAGATCTCCCACAGATGCTCTATTGTGTATTGTTATCCTCTGAATAGATGATCAGACTACCAGCTTTAGGCCTGCAAAGTCAGTGAAACACTAAACCTACAAGCATTAAGTTGTATTTCACTTCATTAACTATCATCAAAGCCCATGTTTCTTAGGATCGGCTAGTTGCTTATGAGAGTGAGGGAGCAGGACCTTGGCTCTTCTTTTCTCCCAGCCCCTGGTTCTACCCGCAGCGGCTCATGTGTGGTGCTGACTCGCAGAAAGGGCTTGGCTTCTTGTTCTGCTAAACAGGTTTAAAGTAAATAGTATCAACAGATTCTTTTTTTCAGCAACCCTTTGTAAACTTAAGATATAGGGGTGCTAACATCTAGGGAAAAATGACTATCACTGGAAAATTAAGTATATGGAGAAAATTATGCATGTTTGTCTTTAGTTCAGTTTTTACTTTTTAAAAAAATTTTTCTTATTTAGAGAAAAAAGCAAAACAGAAAAAAGGATAGAAATAATACAGAATTTCAAAAAAAAACAGTAAGAGATCTTTAGTTGATAAATTACATATTGTTATCTTAGAAGCAGTTGCTCAAATCACAGAATCAAAGCATAAAAAGTAGACGATCAATGGTAGTACAAACTATTCTGTTTGATGAACTAACAAAAACTTAATAGTATGGTTATATATCTTACACACTTAAACATACATTTAGTTATATCCATTAGAGCACTTTCTTTCCTAGTTCAGTTTTTAATGTGATAGAAATGATTAAATTTATAGACATGAGAGCTGGAAGAGACTTTAACATCATGAACATTTCTCTAATTGACAGAGAAAAGCCCAGGGAAAAAAAAAGAATTTTCTGAATCACATAGGTAGCCAATGGCAGGGTTGGGTCCAGAATCCAGTGTTACTGTCTCCCAAGTTTATGCTGTTTTCATTAAGCTGTGGAATTTGTGCACATTGGGGAGAATGATATAGCCAAAGCTCATTAATGAGTTGAGCATGGTGGTACAACCTATAATCCCAGCAGTTTGGGAGGTTGAGTCTGAGGGATTGCAGATTGGAGTCCTGCCTGGATAACTTTGTGAGACCCTGTCTCAAAATAAAGAGGTTAGGAGATATAGCTCAGTGTGAAAGCCCTGAGTTCATCCTCTAGTACCACCAAAACACCACACCAAACCAAAACAAAATCCTCATCTATGCATTCATTACCCTTTGGCTAACTTACCAGATGCCCACTTCTCTTACTGTATTATTTAGCTGTGTAATTACTAATCGCAAATTGCATTACTGAGAGCAGTTTCCATCCATTGACTACTACTTCTGAAAATTAGAAGTCAGGCTGGAAATCAAGGTGCTGGTTGGCTGTGCTCTCATCTGAACACTAGGTCCTTTTCATACTGGTTTCAGTGACTTTTTAGAAAGCAGTTTCTTAACAGTTTTAGGTTTGAGTTTATGAGTTCTTGTTAGCCATGAACAAGGACCTGATCTCAGTTTCTAGAGACAGGTTCAAATTCTTAATCTTTCAAAGAACCAACTCTTTGATTCATTGATTCTTTGTATTATTTTTTGTCTCCAGTGTGGTAATTTCTGCTCTGAACTTTATAATTTCCTCCCTTGCATGAGCTTTTGACTTAGCCTGATCCTCTTTTTTCTAGATGTTTGCAGTTCACCATTAAGTTATTTATATGCATTTGTTCTGTTTTCTTGATATGGGTATTTACCGCTATAAATTTCCCTTTTAAGACTGCTTTCATTGTGTCCAACAAGTACTGGTATGTTGTATTGTCATCATTCAACTTTAAAAACTGCCTAATTTCTTTAATTTCATCTATGACCCATTGGTTGTTAGTAGAGTGCAATTTAATTTCCCTGTGTAGAGTGCTATTTAATTTCCCTGTGTTTATAAAGTTCTTGTGTTTTTTTTTTGCCATGGATTTCCAATTTCATTGCACTGTGGTCTGATCATATGCATGAAATAATTTCAGTTCCTTTGCATTTACTTAAGCATGTTCTATGAGCTAGTATGTGGTCTGTTTTGGAGAATGTTCTGTGTGCATCTGAGAAGAATGTGAATCTGATATTGTGGGGTGAAACACTGTAGACATTTACTAAGTTCATTTGTTCAAAAGTTTGGTTCAGTTCTAATATTTCATTGTTTAATTTTTTTTTCTAGTTGGTATGTTTTTTGGTGACAGTGGGGTATTGAGAGCCCCAATACAATTGTATTAGGGCTTATTTGGTTTTTCATGCCTGTTAGTATTCATTTTATATAGCAAATAGCAATAGCAATAGCAAATATACACAAGATGATTACATTTAAATTAGAGTTCACTTTTAGATATATTTGGCCAAGTTGAACTGCAATAACCCTTTTACAATTTAGGTTTGTAACTATAAATAGACTAGTCAGAATTTGTAATAAGAATCAGAAGAAAAAACTTTTTACACGTGTTAAAGCCAAGACTATTTTTAAGATGGATCCTAGGCTGACAGTTTATCTTACAGAAATAGCCAGCTATACAGGCTTTGATATCTATAGCTGATAGCCAAAACTGCTGGTTTTTCTTTTTCTTTTTTTGGCATTGGGAATTGAACTGACAACCGTGTGCTTGCCAGGCAGGCACTATGCCACTGAGCTGTATCTCCAGCCCCCACACTGCTGTTTTGTTGGCCACATGTAATTTTCCCTCTAAAGGGGCAGACTTTTAAGGGAATTTTACCTATTTCCGGAGCAGGGGGTGTTCAGGCCAGGTTTGGGTGTAGAAGGAGTCTAGGTGACAGTCTTCGGAGCTAAGTAGGTATTTTAAAAGGAAAAGACGAGAGAGCAGGCATCTCTGTCTATCCCTCTTGCTCTGTGCCCAGTGTAAGGTGACCTCTATGGTCCTGTGGGTCTTGGACCATAGCTACAGGCTTTCCTCTTTCAGAATCTCAGTGTATCTCTGAGCGTGGAGGCCAGCCTGGCACGATGCTGTGGAGAGACCTCATGGCAAGAGAGAGGCAGTCTCTGGGGACCGGAGCAGTGACTATCTTTGAATACCTGTTTCATTTAGAATTGTTATTCAAGTCATAAGGGTCCCTAGGAATGTGTTTTGTTTTATCAATGGTCTTACTTGTGCTAGAAAAACTAGTCAATCTGCTCTGTAGTGCAGCATTCTAAAGGAGTTAATTTTGAGTTCTGCCTAAGGACAGAAATGGTGGATAAATTTGGCCTAAAGTATTTGAGGATTTGAAGATTAAATCTAGACCAATTTTTTAAAAGAATATGGCCCAGAGATAAGTGAAGGTCAGCTTTACTATGGAAGGAAAAATTACCGTTCCAGAAGCCTGACCCTGGAATCCAGCAGTCACAGAAAATTTTGTTGAACAAAACACTATTGTAAATTGTATTATTTCTCAGGGGCAGGGCAGTAGAGAAGGGACAGAAGAGTGACTCCATGCATGGCAGAATGAAATCCTAATTATGTCAAGGGCAGAAAGACTATCAAGACCATGCATTTTCCCAGGATGGGTTTCTAGTCCTTTTCTATGGTTTTGTGGGGGTTTTTTGTCTCAAATTATTACACTTTTAAATTTGACTGGCTGCCAACAGACTTTCAAGTAGCCTTTAACGAGTACCCTTATCCTAACATCAGCAGAAAGCAAAGAGAGGAGCAAGTAATCCTGCAGTTGTAGTCTATGAATTTACAAAACACAGAAATGTTTTAAGCAAATCAAGTGAACAAAATACCCATTTAAATTGACCAATGTTTTAAGTAGGCATTCCAAAGCTGATTGGGGAAATATAATGGATTTTGTTTTCTTCCATGGATTGTATCCCTTACTCCTTAACATCAGTCTACGTGGGCTATTGAGGTACTTTGTTCCCTAAGCCCCTTGATACCCCTATTTATCCTGACTAGGAGACATATTAATTTTCCATTCTGTATGTTCTGGAACCTAAGGCTTAATCTCTGGCCTGCACCAAGGTATCTTGCCATCAGTTATTTCAATTTCATCTGAACGAGGTCATCCTGGGACAGGGACAGGCTAATCTGACCACCAAAGCAGTACTCAGTCACACCTGTGACTCTTCTTACCTTGGTCTGTGCACCAAGTTGTGTGGTTCCTGCCATCTTCGCCTCTGGGCCCTTTCCACGTTGTCCTGCGTCTTTATTGGGTTCTCAGCTTATGGGGTTGGGGGTTCTTGTCCCAGAGGTCATTGCACCAAGGCCTTGGGATGCGTCACCTCCTGGTGGGAGTTCCTGCTCGCTCATGGGCTTGAGCTCCACTAGACTCAATTTGTCAGTGGAGATAATAAACATCTTGACAAGGCCAAGGTTGTTTTATTTCTGCAGAAGGGGATGAATAGATTTTAGCATGGGGTGGCAAGTGCAAGTTCAAATTCTTGATCATATGTCCACCATGATCAAGCCAACAGTGGCATATTGAATCCTCCCAATGCTTCCATCTTTTGGCTTTGTTTGCTGTCAGCCGGAGAAAACATTTCTGCTTTTAAGATGTTATGTGATTGGAACGTCTAGATAATCTATATTTTAAGGTCAGGTGACTTGGACTTTAATCATGCAATAGGACTTAGATTAATATTTGATTGAAGAATCACAAGATGGAAATCATTGGCAAACCATCTTTAGAATTCTGCTACCACACTGTTTATCTGGTCACCAGACTTTGAATAACCCTTTTTATTTCCAAGTTACTGTTTTGAACCTGGAAATAAAGAAAAGGAAAGACAACTCTCTAGAATTGGTCCTTTTTTTTTCTTTTCTGTATTCCAAGGGTCCAGCAATGGAAATTGCTTCTAGATAGCAATATTTGTTGCAAAACTCATGCACTTGATTGTGTAGAAAATGCAAAGTAAAAGCCCACTTACCATAGCTGAAGGTACTTCCAAACAAGGCAGTTCAGAGAACCTGATGTTGGAAGTGATTGCTGGTAGCAGCAGAAGAAAGAAATTGTGTTATAAAAGCATATCTCTGTCCTGGTGACAGAGCACCACACAGTACTAATGAGCGCAAATCAATTAAAAAAGTTCTTCATACTTGCTTTAAAAGGAGAAAATCTATGATATAATGGGAATGAAATTCTTATTAAATGCTCTAAAGTTTTGATACTTAAAAAGGGAAGCCTGACATAATGAGAAAAGTAGTTCACTTAAGTGGAACCCCACTGTCTTCCTGTCACGTAGAATGAAGGCCAGTACCCTGGTGTCGTCTCAAAGTGGAGCCTTTTTGGCCATCTTCTTACTTCCCAGCATGTCAAGGTATTACAATGTCATTCTGCCAGGCTGCAGTGCTTTCTTCAGTTTTTAAAATTTATTTATTTATTTTTGGTACTGGGGATCGAATTTATGACCTTGCACTTGACAGGCAAGCACTTGTGCCACTGAGCTAAATCCCTGGCCCTTCAATTATTTTTATTTGTACATGTTTGCAGTTCATGTAATTTACAGTGGTCTTAAGGATGGTTACATGTACATATTACACTTGTTTCTTTCTTTTTTTAATCCCCTTCCCCTCGCCTCTCACTGTGCCCCTCCTCCTCTCCAGTTCCCCCATCCCGTTTTTCATTCTTGCCGATACTATTTGTCATGTTATGGCACTTACTGTTTACATTAATTGGGGGCTATTAGGTTCTGATACCTGGCATACCTTTATTCTTCATATTTCCTCTTCCCTTACTCCTCACCCCTCACTCCTGTTTCCTTGGGGTACTTCCCTATTGCCAGAGCTTCATCTCCTTGTCCTTTCCTATCTTCCCTTTATTTTTTCTTTGTTTGTACTTTGCCTCACTCAAATGAGAGATACCATATGGTATTTAAGCTTGTGTGTCTGGTTTATTTCATCCAACATTGTATTTTCCAGGCACATCCAATTTTACAAATGTCTCAGATTTGTTGTTTTAGTCTGTATAGCTAAGTAGTATTCTATTGTATATAGAATTTCATAAAGTTGTTTTTTTTTTTAGCACATTTCACTCTCTCATCAGATCTCAGCCTCCGACTCAGATTCTCAGAGGCCTTTCTTAATTTTCTCATTTCTAGCATTACTACCTTGCTTCTTCCTAACCTCCTAGTACCTTCTATTAGATCATCTTAGTTGCCCTTGTGGGCAACTATCTTGTCTTCTTGCACAGTTTCCTCCTTCTTTTAGAATGGCGCTGCTTGAAAGAGACCTTGAACTTACCTTCAACTTCCTAGCATCTAGACCAGGGCTTAGCATACAGTGGACATTCAGTCACTCTTTGTTGGATGTCAAAAAAGAGGTTCAGAGAGGTTAAAATGGTCTACTGTAAACAAAGGAAGTCATGCCATTACAGGACGTAGCATTCTCAGTTTAAGAAAGTTTTACCCTTTAATCTGAGTGATATTCGTGATTACCAGTCTGGCAATTTGAGTTAAGAGTGGCTTACTGACTAGAGTGAGGTTGTACTTGGTAAAGAGGTAAGATTAGCTTCCTAAACCCTTGATATTTTCAGCCATTCTTCTATAAGGAAATGGTTCCTAATAAAAATATTCAACTTTAAATGTTCTTGCCTTTTAAAAATAAAATTAAATAACAGTAGTGTTTAGATGTCCTGTTTGAAATGTTTTAGTTCACTCTTTTCACTCTTTATATTTTTGTGCATGTAAATGCTCTTCCAAAATTGTTTTTGTTTTTAATATCTGTTAAAAATGATGATAGAGTCACGTGGTGGAAAGTACACTTTTTTTGAACACCGGCCAGTGTCCCAACCATTAGCTTTCCCAGTCTTGTTAAAAATACCACTGAACCTTTGAGATCCCGGGGTATTTGATTTTGAGACTGTATTCATGAGGAACTTCAAAGCAAAGTAGGAGAAACGTGATTGGCAGGAATAAAGTAAAACTTTCTGCTTATCTTCTACAGATTATATCAGATATTTTATGCTCCATTGAAATTTAGATGAGACTTGTTTCATTTGGGCAACTCCATGTGGATTTTACCATGACCTAGTTGAACTGCACTTCTGGGTTTTTGTTGATTTTGCTTATTATTATTATTATTATTATTATTATTATTATTATTTTAAACAATCTCAACCTCCCTTCAGCTCTCAGTCCAAAGCTGTCTTGAGTGAATAGGAATTTGTGAATTGTGACAGTGGGGTTGCTTTTGGCTTCTAAGTAATATAAAAGCATACAGGAAAAAATGAATAGGAAAAGCCACAGCTTTTTGTCAAGCTGTTAGATCATCTGTACTGTTGGGTCACTACATGTTGACAAATGGCTAATATTGGGCGTCTTTGTAGTCTGAAATTTTTTTCCAGCTTGTATGTTGCTGCTGGCCAGAAACCCACAAGTTTACCTTGTTTGACTAAAAGCCAGAATGGTGACTATTTATTTTTGTTGTTGTTTGATTTTAAAATCTCTGGTTGATAAAGCTATTTACTTGCAAAGCATTGCTTTTACTTCGGTGGTCAGAAAAGAATCATGAGCCCAAAGAGGCAAGGCAGATGAACCAAAATACAATAGGAGGTCGGCACAACCCTTTACGTGGTTACAGAGAATGCTTCACAGTGAATACCTGAATCTCTTACAGACAGACAGTTACGGGTGAAACAATCTACATGTCAATAGGATTGCATGTATTTCCATATAATAAGGGGATTGTTGTGCCTATTTTATTAAAATACATGTCTGCCGTAATCTTTATAGATCATCAAACATTTAACGGAGTATAAAACTGAAAACTGAAGTATTCCAAGTCATTAATGATTGAAAAGCAGGAGCCAAGATAAAGCAACAGTACATTATGATTTTTAAAATGGACTTAAAGATCAATGAGAAATCAAGATAAAGTAAACTGAAAATTATAACACCTTGAAGGATTTAATGTGTCTGGATGTTTTGTTAAATGGATACAAATCTGAAAGGTTAAGACTGTTTGCTTCTTTATGGGATACCTGGAACTGAAATAAAACATGGTAACAAATACAGTCCTTTTCCTTTAAGAATGCAAGAGTTAAACTGAGAAGATCAGAACATGCAAATGATAGTAAGTATGAAATATTAATAGGCTTAAATCAGTTTCCCAAACTTCTTGACTTTAATCATAGCTCCATTAACAATGATTCTGTTTGCTCAATATTTCCCTTCTATTTAATTTACTTCACTTACAAACTTTTAAAAAAAATAAGTGCACATCTTGTATAAATTAGTAGCACTTGCTATAAAAGGTAATAAAAATAAACAGAAACAAAACTGTATTGTTAAGTTCTAACTCTATACTTTTGTTTGATAAAGCCTCTGAGCTTGTGTCCCACTTTTCTTTCTATGAGCAAAAAAGGATGTTAGTGCTGAGAAACTTAAACTTTCCTTCCAAAGGTTTGGTAATTGAGTTTTCTGAAACAACTGGAAAATAAGCAGATTAATGGGGGAAGGGCATATAAATTTATTACTGTGCACATGGGGAACTACACAAGATAGGAAACTCAAAGGTCAGAGGATTGAGGCTTAAATACTGTCCTCATAGAAGAAAGGCAAATAGGGGCCCCCACCCTTTTTTGTTGATTCTGGATATTGAACTTATGACTTTGTGCTTGCCAGGCAGGCGCTTATGCCACTGAGCTAAATCCCTGGCCCAGGTACCCCTTTTAGAGGGGTAAAAAATTATTTTTTAGGGAAGAGAATGAACCCAGAGAACAGACAATAAGCTGGGTCGCAGTTTCTGTGGGCCTCAGGAGTGATGTTTGAATTTTCAGTCTGAGATAGGAATTTAATCTTTCTTGGCCAATGAAATTTCAGTAAGAAGAGCTGAAGGCAGCTATGTTCTTCCCATTGTAGACTTGGTTATTACGTAGCTAAGAGGACTTTGGAGAAGGGCCATTTTTGTAGTTGCTGCTGCCTGGATGCTCTCAGTGCAAAATGCGAAGGTGCGTATTCTGGGGACATCCTTTTCTGAGCTTCCCCAACATTAGCAACTATTGAATGTGAGAGGCCTGCTACTATCAAATGGAGACTTCTTTTAGATGATATCACAAAGTTTAAAAGATAATAGAAAGGGAATATCTCTCTGTGGCTATGACACAATCTCAGATGTATTCTTGGGTGACATGGAATCATCTCTGGCACAGTAGCCCAGGTCGTGTACTTGAAGAATGCAGGCTTGGCAGGATGCTGCTGAGTTCCAGAGTGATTTTGTTGGTCTTAGGGATGCTAGCAACCGAAGCGAGGTTTTGAAAGCTATCCAGTGTAAACAGATAGAACATAATGGCTTAGAAGGCTTGTAAAAATTTGTTGTTTAATCTTTAGTAGATATTTCTAATACAGTATAAACCTTCTGTCTTCTCTCTCTTGTTCTTTTCTTCCTTGCATTTTGGACAGCTTTGTTTCTGCTGTTAATAATTTGCAGAATAGCAATTATTCTGTAAGATTGGGATGGTAAAGGAAAGAGGACAAGAGAAAGGCAAATACTGACACATACCCCCCTTCTTCTTTGGAAGGACTGTGCTCCAAACAGAATCACAAATAGGGAAACTGATCCCGTTGCATTCGTAAACTAGGAGAGGTGTGCTTACCTACAGAAAGAATTGTCACGTGCCTGTGTGTAGATGACTTTGGCTTATTTGGAATTCCATCACTGGCTTCCCCTTGTCTCTAGTTGGTTTCAAATTTGTATTGGTCTGTTACTTTTTCAAAATCCTATACTCACATACCTAATCTCATTTTATCTACTTGCCTTCTGTTGTCATGTGAAGCATGATGCTGCTTTTCTCTATTAATGTGTATAATAGAGTGTTCATATTATTTACATTTAGTTATTCAAACCCTTTAAATGGCTATCTGGTCATTAAAAAGCTCAAGTTTTTCAAGTTTGGTCTGATAATCTCATTGCTGAAAAAACTTAATTCCAAGTCTCTAATTGAAAAGAAGAACTGTAATCTCAACAGGAGGATCACTGTGAGCTCAAGGCCAGCCTGTAGTACAGAGTGAGACTCAGAAACCCAAAAAAAGAAAAAGGAAAATACCTATACAGGAAGATCACTTATTAATGAGTTATATTTCAAAATGGAAATCAGTGTTTTCACTGATAGGGCAGTAAGGAAGTAAATAAGATATGACAGCCCTCTAAATGTTCAACATAAATATTGAATTTAGAGAAATGCTTACTCAATAAATAAAAAAGTAATAGAATGTATGTATGTTACAGTTACGATCCTGTATGTATGTACATAGTATATTCTATGTGTTGTATGTAGTACATGCACATAGACAAACTCCTAGAGAAAACTCTGGAAAGTAAGCCAGTTGTTAGGATTGATAAATTGAAAAAAATTCTTGTTGTTCTTTTAGTTACTAAATAAGTATTTAGAAAATATTTTACCAGAAATGTCAGAAGGAGGAAAAAAGAAAGATAAAAATTAGCCACATATTTATAAAAACAGGTGCCAATAAGACAAACTGAATCCTAGTTGTACAGAGAAGTCAAATAGATATGAATCTTAATGGCGTCATTAAACTTGGTGGCTGTAGAAGGGGTGTGTGCAGATTATTTTAATTATGATATTGTGATAGTCCCTGTCAGTCTCAGATACCTCTCCTGGCCTGTTTCCTGGCAGAATGTTTGGCTTGTTACTGTCATTTGCTGAAGAGCAGATGATGAACCGACTGGTGACTGTGTGGGTGGGTGAATAGATGGATGGGTAGGTGCAGGGCTTCTAAGAGCACAAATCCAAATCAGAGTTAAAGGTAGAAGTTGTAGGGAAGAGCAGAATAAGCTTGTGACCCTGTGAATTCGAGACACCAATCCAGGCACTAAGATAAACAGAAGAGAACAGAAGAGAGTAGAATAGAATAGTTAGAGTCAGATCTACTTGGATAAGAGCTACACGAAGGGGAGGTAAGAACCCAGTGTGTCAGAGAGTGGGGGGCCTCGTGGGTATGAGAGTAGAAGGCGGAGCATGGTTTTGGATTATGTTGGCCAAGAGGTGGATAAATTGTGGGGAGAAGGGATGAGCAAGAGTTTGCTCAAGGCTTCTGATGCCTCTGGAGAGGTGGACCTTGCTGTCAGGAATATTTGGATCAGATCTGTACTCAGAGGTGTTTCCAGATGAGGCTCTTTGTGTATAGTATTTCTTGAGCAGATTTTCTTCTTGTGAAGGCCTTCCTTGAAGGCCTTGTGAAGAAGGCCTTCCTTGAAGGCCTTGTGAAGAAGGCCTTCCTTGAAGGCCTTGTGAAGAAGGCCTTCCTTGAAGGCCTTGTGAAGAAGGCCTTCCTTGAAGGCCTTGTGAAGAAGGCCTTCCTTGAAGGCCTTGTGAAGAAGGCCTTCCTTGAAGGCCTTGTGAAGAAGGCCTTCCTTGAAGGCCTTGTGAAGAAGGCCTTCACAGATTTGTTATTTTCCTCAGTTTATTGTTTTGGAAACTGAGGCACAGAGAGACTAACTGATTTATTTTAAGTCACACAGCTAATAAGTTGAGGTAAAATTTGAACCCAGGCCATCTGGAATGAGAGCCATTGCTCTTATCCATTATTATATTGCACAGTAGCCTCTAGATTAGCAATTATAGTTCCATTGTTAAAAATAAAGATAAATAACTTCTCCTCAACCTCTTCTCTTTCAGAAAACCAGCTTAGAGTCTCCAGGTTGTTTTATGTTATATATTTCAAAAAGTGTTTAACATACAGATATTACATAGGCCCACTCAAAATCCAAATGATATAGAAGTAGCACGAAGAAGATAGGAATTACACAAATTCTCACTTTCCTAGAGATGGCCACAGGTGGCATTTTAGTGTCTATGCTTTTAGTGCTTTCCAAAAGCACGTGTATTAGTGTTAATGGGATTGCACTTCCTTCATTGATTTGCACATATATCTTACACATTGCTTTTACAATATGTGCCTCCATATGCACTGTACATACATGTGAGTATGTATGTTAATAAAATCGTGTGTCTCGTGCTCTTTTGCCTTTTTATTTTTACTCTTTGTACCATCACCGAACTCTACCATATTTGTGAGCATAAGTGTGTATCACTAGATCTCTGATTTGCCCATGTGTCTCCATTTCCTGTCATACTGCTGGCACTTAATAGATGTTAAAGACTGAATATATCATGTTGATTCCATCATCTTATAGTATGATATTTAAGCAGTTTCCTTTTTAAGGAACATTTAGTTTGCGTGAGTTTGTTGTTTCTTCCCCACTTTTACCAAAAGGCAGGAGTTCCTCCTTTCAGATAGGCTGGCACTTTAGTGTTGAAACCTGTACAGGCAGGCAGGCTCTTGGCAGGTTGAAGATGAAGCTCTTTTCCTTCATCTAGCCAGGGTTTGATGACTGCCACTGTTCACTCACAGTAGAGATAGTTGCTCAGAGAAGTATTCCCTCCTCCATAATGTTTAAACAAGCAAGCAAACAAGCAAACAGATGAAGCTTGATTTTCTGTTGATCTGTTCCGTGAAGACACTTTTATAAGTAAAACAGCTCCAGGTGGATTATTTCTTGTCTTTCCCTTGAATAATGTTCATTTAACTGAATTAACAGGGGAAGAGAAATGAAATGCTTATTGTACCTTGTAGAGTGTTACCTCTTAACATTTTGGAGGCTCTCAGATCCCTTTGTGATTATGACTGAGCCTTGAGTCTCCTGCTTAGAAAATGCCTTGTGTATTCAGAGAAGGTGGAGGTCGCTGGGTGAGACCTTCCTGCACCTGTGGAGCCATCACCTCTTCTTGTCTCCCCTTCTTGCCATCTCTCTGTTCTTCCCATGCGATGCTATTTTGTTGATGATCCCTTGGAAACTTTGATAGCTTTTTGTTGTTTCTGAAATGTGTGAAGTTGGGGGTATAAATAAAGAATTAGCGAGTGTATATTTTTTGGCAGGCAGAAAGGAGGTATGCAGCACTTTATTTTCCACCGGTGCATCTAAGCAGTCACAATGAAGTACTTCTGTAGTTACTGTTAGTAACATTTAAGCTGCAGAAGAGGGTGCACATAAGCATTTGTCAAAGAGGAGAATTAGTTGTAGGAAAATTCCACTGAGCCCAGTGCTGCACACATATTCAAGCACTCTTGAAACAGGCCTTCTGCTAGATTGTGGGGCTATAAGAAGAGTAAAACCTAGTTTTTGTGCATTATAGGCAGATCTAACAGAAGGATATAGACATAAGGACAGATAAATGAAGCAGTTTTATTAGCAGTTTTATTATGATTTGCTTCCAAGTACCAGAAATTGGTTCAAGAGAAAAAGAAAATGTTTCAGCTCATGTGTCTAAAAATCCCAGAGATACTCTTCTATTTTACTCCCACCTGACTTCATGCTTGAGTTGTGTCTTTGTGTGTGTGATCTATCAGCCATCTACCTCTCCGTGCTTATGTCAACCTTTCAGCCCCCATAAGAAAACTTACTTTCCTCTTTCTGTTCCAGTCAAAGTCTTGCAGTTGGGTCAGTGCCCAGCGTTTAGCTAATCACATGCCAGGAAGGAAGAGGACAAAACACACTGATTGGCCAGATCTGGTTTACAAGGGCAGAAAAAGGGAGGAGCCACCTGAACTGATACAGGGGAGAAATGGTTTCCCAGGGGCAGAAAAAAGACCTAAATTTCAGAGCATGGATGGACACGCCTGTCATCCCAGCACTTTGAGGGGCTGAGGCAGGAAGATCACAAGTTCCAGCCTAGCCTAGCAACTTAGTGATTCATCAAGATTCTGTCTCTAAAGGGGTGGGGGCTTGTACCTCAGTACAAAGGCCTTGGGTTGAATTCCTAGTAATGCCAAACAAAACAAAAGCAAAACTTACAGTGATTTCTCCTTATCATTTGCAAGAGATTGCCCTGAGTATAATACTTTAGTCTCTTGAGTAGTTGAGTAGGGCAGAATAGACAGGGTCAAAAATGAAGAATTTTATTTTTCTTCAACTTTCGTTTTTTGGGGTTTTGTTTGCTTGTTTGTATTTTTGTTTTGTTATGTTTTTTGAGGCAAAGAGTCTTACTTTGTAGTGCAGGCTGGCCTTGAACTTGCTAATGTTGTCCACTCTGGCCTTGAACTCTCTGCACTCCTCCTGCCTCAGCCTCCTGAGTGCTGGGATTACAGGTGTGCACCACCACACCCAGTGTTTCTTCGAATTTCACTGAAGAAAAATGAAATTGAAGAGAAAAGAAAGCACCTATCTCTATTTTAGAATATTATAATTTTCTGGAAATGGATAGTAAGTAGGAGGAGGTCCGGGTCTCTCCTTTTGTAGTGAGGTGTGGCTGAGCTTTAGTGTAGCCCTGGATTAGTGGCTCTTTCAGGGCTTGAGAAGCCTTAGGTTGTAACCAGGTAGCTGTATTATGGGAGGCTTCAGCAGGTTTAATCAATGTCTAAGCAAAAATTCGTTCTGGACCTGGAGCACCCTTTACTGTGCCTGCTCACTTTTAAAACTGAGGCTGATGATGATGTCCGTTCTTGTGGTTGACCATTAAGCTAATTTGGGGTAGTGTGAGGACCTCTACAGCGGTGGAGCAGGAGTAGGTAGAAGAAGCTGAGGAGGAGGTTAATTTCTTATGCCTGGGTACAGAATACGGCCATTCTAAGCTTTCAGTTCCCTCAAATGCCAAAAGGAACGCTAAGTGTACCTACCTCACTGAGCATGAAACAATACATGCGACATTCTTGGTAGAAGCTGTAAGCAGTTTACATCAGCAGCTTGCTCCAAACCAGCTGCTGTCCAGTGGGTTCCTCCTGCCCTTGGAGAGAGGGTGGCGACAGTAAGGACGGCCTTAAAAGCAAGGGTGACACTGCTTTGGACCTTTCTTGTGTTTTAACAAAGGCATGATTGATCTCATACTTTCCTGTTTTTTTTTTTTTTCCTGTAATGCTCTTCAATAGGTATTAATATCCATGTGTTAGATACAAAGTTATCCAAGTAAGCTTTTTTTCTTTAGATTTTATATCAAGTTATAACTATTGCAAAAGGTTGGTTTGGGGTCATTTTAGAGCAATACTTCCCAACCCCTTCAGTTCAGTAAATTGAGAGTTAACTATAGAATGCAAACGGACCCTGGCAGTTCAGAGTGGAAGTGCAGGCATATGATATTATATATAATATATAACATATAACATATAACATATAACATGTAACATATAATATATAATATATACTATATACATAATATATTATATATATATTATATATATATATAATATATAGTTTGAGTTTTTTTTTTTTTTTTTTTTTGGTGCTGGGGATGAATTCACAACCATGTGCTTGCCAGGTAGGCACTTGTGCCGCGGAGCTAAACCCCCAGTCCCTGCTCTGTATAGTTTGATTTTGCCTCATGCACATGTATTACTGTTTTTTAAGAGACCATAATTTAGTGCTGAAACTAAAACCTGTGGATAAGAATGAATAAAAATAAAATTTAATAACATGAGTCCATAATTAAAATAAAACCATGAACATGTTTGTTGAAAGCTAAGTCTGTTGTGCACCCTAAGACACAGGACTTCCTCCATCCTCCCAGGCTTTATGGAGCTGAGGTTAGTTATTCTATGGATATTCGAAAGTAGGTCAGCAGCACAACCCAAAAAACCCTCTCTGTTGGTTTGGGGTAGCCATAGGAGGGAGGGTGTTGACTTTGCTTCCTTGATCTCCGAATGCCTTGTTGTGTTTGTTGTGATTTCTAATCATTTTCCTCTGCTTTCTGCAGAGGAAGTGATTTTGAAGAGATTCTTTTAAACCAGGCAGTGCCCTGACTTTTTTAGCTTTTGCTTTCTATATTTTTACAGTATGTTTTTAGAGTCTGTTTATTTTCTTTTTATTTAATCAGTTCCATTACATTTCATATGTAGTATTTTATTGCCTTGCATCCTGATTGCTTCTGGTGGACTGTAGTATGAGTGTCTGATTGTGATCATTCCTTTTCTAGCCTGTTTCATTCCTACCCTCTTATTCCTGTGCTATAATGGCCATTTTTTAAATATCTGGATAATTCAGTGTCCACATAGTAAGTGGAACTTTGCTTGACTTTCTTAGACTATCTGAAATACAGTCACACAAATAAGAACCATCAAACAGGAGGGAACTCTGGTTCGCAGCCTTGTTCTGGTAAAATCTGGATCTTGGTTGGGTGATACCTATAAACTTCTTGTTAATACTGTATTTGAAACCTTTAGGCAATAGTCCTTTTACATGGCCTTTTCTTGGGAATAGATGAATTCTTCTACATCTGTTGCTTAATGTTATATTTTTAAAGAGCAGTAACTTTATATACTGATTAATACTGATAATTTTTTTCTTTTTCTACAACATTATCTCATGTGTTAATCATATTTGCTCTCATTATTTGAGGATGAAAAAGTTGTGCTTTCTTCAGATTCAGGCCCTCAGCTATTTAGCATCACCAACATTTTTTCTTTTGTTCTTTTCTCTATCTTTTCCACCTATCCACTTGAACACTTTCCACTGGGTTCTGCTTGTTACCTTTCTCCCCCTACCTGTCTCCTTTCTCATATTCTTCGGTCACATGAGGAGTAGAAAATAATTTTTTTCACTAATACATTCCCGACATGCTTTTCTATAAGATCTAGTACAATTGCCCCCTTTCCCGGAAGTCTGCCTTTTCTAGTACATCCAGCCTTGATAATTTCCAGTCTTCTTTAGATCTTCCCATTTTTGAAAGATCATATGTTGAGTAATAGGTGGTGAGTGGAGGGGAGGCAGTTTTTTAATGGAAACGGTGGCAACCTCAATCAGGAAATTTGATGTGTACATCAGTGCCACTAAACTGCATGAGCTTAGGAAAGTTGCTTACTCTATAGGTCTGTGATTCTATAGCTATAGTATGAACTGATTGGGACTAGGGGTTTGCCTCTAGATAAGTTTTCAGATTGTTAGAGGAATCTCTGGGATTCTATGGTTGTTAAAGTGAAAGGAAGGCATTTTCCTAGGTTTTCCCAGAGCTGTCATGCTTTTGTCTTTTATATTCTGGAATTTTACATTCCATACTCCCTTCTTCTCTCCCTCTTCTATATATTTATCTATTCTTGGTAAAAGATTTTGTATGAATTATTTTTAAACCAGCAGATTAGATATAATCACTGTCTCTTACACACAGTTAGTAACTTATAAATAGTATTAGTTTGACTTGGCTTTGTTTTAGCTGTTTCTTAGGTACATAGTCTCCCAGTCAACAGCGTATAAAATTCTTTGTTATCTAAGATTGCTCACTAAAGGATTATGGAGGATAAAGAAAACTGCACTCTTTGTTTCATGTATCACCTGGATAAAATTACAAAAGCATAGTAAAAGTGGTCAAGGTACATTGTACATGTGTTAAATTTAAGCGGACTTAACTGTAAGTATTACGTGAATAACAAAAATCTACATGTGATGCAGCCCCTCAGCACAAGTAACTGCTTCGTCCGGTGCTCAGCTAAGGACGCTGCCCTCAGCAGGCAGAGCTGTCTGTGGACCTTACCAGCAGGCAGCGCAGCCACCAGGGGTTAAACAAAGCAAAGGGTGCTGAAGGGTTTTTCAAGAGGAATTCTCACTCTGGATTTGTCCTTGAATGTTACTTTTAGAACCTAACATTTAAGTAAGTAAAAGGTAATATCACTGTGTTCCATTTCACTTCCCTGGAAGTTCTTTCCAATGAAGGATTTTTCAGATTTTTATTACATGATGATGATTCCATGCTAACTCCTTTAAAAACATTTAAAAAAATCCTTTTGAAAGATGAATATGAAACCATTTTGAAAGTACCTCCTTTATGGAAATGGTAAGTTTATAAAGTAAATAAGTGCACTGACATCATGCTGTGAGTACAGAGCAGCTCTGCCTCTGCATTGCAAGGACTGTGGACTGAGGATGGATGACCCCTTCATCTTCATTTGGCTCTTCTGCTGACCCTGAAATTAGGAGTAGATCTATGTAATATCAGGATGTTTGACCCCTAAATAAAACTGTATTGAAGAGTGCAGGATTAAGATTTCCTGTTGGGAAAAGATATTTTTTTATATGCCAAAAATATAAATTGAGACTTCACTAAACTATATTGGAAAGACAGCTCTATAGAGACATCTGGTTCCCTGTAGGTGGAATTTCAACTCTTAGAAGCAAACATACCAGCTTAAATGATGTGTGAAGAGGAGAATTTAGATTCTGAAGCTGCTTGTTTCAGCTTTTCTTTGTGTGGTAGCAATTCTCAGGTAGGTTCTTCTGGTATCAAAGATAGGGCCTTATTGAACTCTTGGCTTATACCCCACTCACCTCTTGTGGAAGAGAATGCTTCTCTGCAAACAGTACCAGCAAAAGTCCAGGGGCTCACTTTCATTACTCTGGGCCAGGTCTTGCATTCATCCTTGTCGCTGTAACTGAGGCCAGACCTGAGTCATATATTAGTCCTGGATTAGCAACAGCCAGTCACGTAGGAAGAGACAGGGTGGGGGTGGGGACAAGGTAGTACCGTAAATGAAAATTGAATAATTCCTAGTAAAAAGGGGGCAGGAATCTCGGCAGGCAGAAATGACAGATGTGACTTATATTGAGTGATAGTAAGAGATAGACAAGTTTCAGAGTGACGTTAGTGGTGATGGGTAAAGAAAGTTATATGAAAGTAATAGCTCAACCCTGTTCTTCTTGGAGATTTTGGGCTCTGTCATTTCATGATTTACATCTCTTGTTGTGTGATACTGCTGATCCAGTAAAGAGAACTGCAAACAGATATTCAGCATTTTGTTTCATTACTACACAGAGCATCATTGTTTAACCTTATTTTGCAAAGAAGGAAGACAGAGGAACTATCCTGTTTTCATTTCTTGATTTGTTCTAAAAGCTTGTAAAAGGTCAGCAAGTCTTTGCTGGATCGAACAGATTGGGAGTCGTGGGGCTGCTGTGGGTCAGCCAAGTGGGAGTCCCTGGTGGGATATGGATCTTCAGACATTTGCTTCAGGTCTTAGGACTAACCCCAGCCATTTCCTGGATGAGGAGTCAACCTTTTTACGCTTGGCTTCCTCCAAAGCAACTGTCTCTAGGAGTCAGCGGCCACCTCCTGACTCAGACAGAAAAGGGAAGGTGGTAGGGAGAGGAAGCAAAAGCATTTTGCACATTGCCTCCCCAAAGACAGATCTGCTGTCTTCCCTTGACCACAAAAATTCACTAAGGAAGTCAGTGAGTCAGAGATGCACCAGAGTATAAATCATCAGCACAGCTTAGTGGGCCTTCCATGGCTTGTGTCTTTATTTTCTTACCACAGTGGTTTCTTTCCAGGCCATGTTCATCAGCATGAAAAAGCAAGGCAAGACCTTGAAAGGTTTCATCAGCCCATCCCTGTGGGGGTCATGGTGGGTGGATCACACACGAGCAGGGGAAGGGGGCCTCCTTCCTCTTGACCACCCTGACTTATTTTTGGTGATCCTGACATCTTGAAAATATTTTCTGTTTCATTCCTGGATTCTTTCAGAGTTTCCTATAAATGAGCAGAATAAATCTTAGAATTTTTCCAATTGCATTTACTGGGATGGGGCTAAGTTTTCCTTGTATTTAGTTGTATTTGTGGAGGCTGCATAGCCCATCTGAGGACATCAGTGGTAGGTCCTTTCCCTCAATAGCGGTACCTCCCCAAATTTGTTGTTCCACCGTTGCACCTCTTTTCCTCTAGTGGTGAAGGGGTACGAGATCATGTCTGAGAAGTTCTTAGTTCCCTTTGGAAAAAGATGCCGCTGTTCATTTACCTCATGTGTTCCCATCTTGAAAGTATAGCTAGTGTTGGCCAGTGGCCACTCCCGTCACTGAACTCAGCCATTCAAACCCGGCGATGGCCAGTGGTGTGGTCTGGTTTCAGATGACCTGATTTGAATTCAGCCTACTCGCTGACTAGTAGAATCCTTGTGCCCCACATTCTTGTATCTTAAATAGGGGTAGTTTTGACCCTTACATCGTTGAGTTCTCAGTACAGTTAAACGAGATAATCTACTGAAAGCACTTGGCACATTTACCATATAGTCAGTGGCCTATGAATATTATCATTATCATCTTAATTCTGAAGCTTTATGTCAAGATGGGGATGTCTTTTTTTGTAAACTTTGAAATTTTTCAAAACAAACCTTAGTGGTGGTGGGGAAACGCAAAGAAGACTAATGAACAATAAGATGACCAACCATGTGTCACCAATCAAATTCATAAAATCTCAACATTTTACCACACTTACTGGGATTTTGTAAAAGAATTTAAGCGTCATAGGTTCATAACTTCCAATAAAGCAATGCAGTGTAAAGGAAAGGGGAAGGAGACTGTGTAAAATAAAAGAGACTTAAGACTCCTGAGGAAATGCAGTGTGTGGACCAGAATTAGGCTTGCAGTTGAGTAAACCAATTAAAAAGAGATTCTTTTGAGGTAGTTGTGGAGTTTTTATCACATGATATTAGGGAGTTATCATTAATTTTGTTGCATGCAATAAAAACATGATTATAAAAAGTAATGTTGGTTTAAAGAAGATTGGGATTTGTAAGAAAGAAGATTTCCTTTTTAACATTTTCTTTTTTGCCACCTCAACAAATAATGTTACTTTGGCATTTTCAGCTAGGTGTTGTTTCTTCTTTCCACTTGACCCCTCAAGTCTACTGAATTCGGAAGTCCCAGTTGGTGTCATTTTGTTGTCTGTTCTGTGTGTCTGGCCAGAGTGAATCTGTTCAGAAAGTGGATTCTTCTCTGGTGTGAACTGGTGTACAGTCCACATGCCAGGCCTGTTCCTCTTGATACAGTTTTCACTCAGGACTTGGCAAACACAGATGTGTCTCTTGAAGGCTGGGAATGCCTCAGATGGCATCACATTATCAAGCCTTATGGAAGAAATCAGTGAGTACAAACTGATAGCTTTTGGAATATTTTTAAATTTCTTCTGTATACAATCAGAACAAAAGGAATATTCAGACACAGAGCACCCAGCTTGGGATTCTTCCTCCACTGTTTGCCTCCTGGGCAAGGAGGGGAGGGGTGCATTTATCTGACAATGAAGGGAGACTGCTCCACTATGAGTCGAATCCCAGGAAATGATTTCATATGAGGTTCACTCTGTCCAGTCAACACCTGTGTTTACAGGAGGCAAAAGGAGTAAGTGAAGTAGCAGGAGCAGTTCCTTGCCTACTGTAAATCTCTGAACAACTAGAAACTCCAGAGTGAAGGCTTTGGAGAAGAGTGGCACTTTGTGGATTGTGCTGCTACCATTCTCAAGCCAAATTTACAAACATGTAGCTCCCATCTGGGTCAAGACATACAGGACATTTCCAGTGCCCCAGAAGATTCCATACTCTATTTGGTTGCCACCTTCCTCCTGTCCTTCTGCACTCTAGGTAAGCACTCTTCTGCCCTCTGTTGTCATTGATTAGTGTCCCATTGTTGAGCTTCATGCGGGTGGAATCATGTGGCATGCATTCTTTCTGTGAGTCTCTCAGTCATTGCAATATCTGTGAGGGTCCCCTTTTAGGTAGCAGTAGTTTTTTTTGTTGTTGTTTGTTTTTTGTTTTTTTCTTCTGATACAAAGCATTTCATTGTAGGGAATGTATCACTATTTTTTCATTCTTCTGTTGGTAAGGCTGGAGTTGTTTCTAAATTTAAATTATTTTGCATAAAGCCTCTAGGAACATTCTTCTACGTGCCTTTGGAGCTGTAAGTATTCATCTCTGTTGTGTGTGTTCTTATGAGTGGGCTATTGGATTGTAGGGAAGATACATGTTTTCCTTATAGGTAGTGCCAGATAATCTTGCAAAGTGATTATATTTATTTTCCATTCCCACCAGCAAGGTACTGGGGCTCCAGGTGTTCCACGTCCTTATGTGCTTGTAATTGTCTATCCTTTTAACTGTAAAGTTTCTGGTGTGTGTGTAGTAGTGTCTCCCTGGGGGCTGTATTTGCATTTCCTTTTTCAGTGTTGATATGGAGACCATTTGATTATTTTGTGAAAGGCCTATACTATCTTTTGGCCATCTTTTCATTAGAAATTAACCTCTTTTAAAAAAAATAAAGGTAATATAGCCATCAAAAATCATTGCACAGGGAAAAATGCAGATAGAGAGGCTACTTGTGTTAGCAACATCACTTGCTTGGTATTAGGAAGGACAGACACTGGCGTCTGGCAGCAGAGATTCATATTTCAGCCTGGTATCTCCTAGTACAGTGTTGATTCACTTTCTGAACCTGTTTCTTCAATTATAAATGGGGTAGTAACACTGAACAATAAGAACCACAGTTATTGGGAGGATTAAGTGAGATATGTGCTGGACATGTAGCAGATGGTCAGTAACTATTACTTATGCTGATGTGGTGGTGGGGCATTCAGGGGAAGGAAGGAGAGACTCCTTTTGGAATATACGGTTAGAAGTATGTGAGTGTTCATTCATTTTTAACACCAGCTGATAGAACTTCCCCATTCTGTTGTCGTGTCTGTCTGACCCCTACCAAATTGTCCTGCTTCCCTTTCCTGCATCAGCCTTGTACCAGCCATGCATCTTGTGGGTTCTTGGATATCAGCCTGCTTCACTGGGTGGCTCAAATCTTGAAGTTCTCATCCCAGTTCTGATCTCCTACCCTTCATGTGCATTTATTAAGCACCCTACACTGTATATTTCAAGGGAACCTTTCTGGGACCTAAGAGTTCTAATCCTGTCTCTTAGGGAGGTTAACTTCCAGTCAAGTGCTAATAAGTAGCAGCTCCTATATATATGAACTTTTCCTATATATATGCCAGATACAGGTCTGAGCGTGTTCACGTATTAGCACATCTGATTGTAACATTGTTCTTTAAAAGTGTATTCTGTTATCATCTCTGCTATCCATATTGGGAAATACCACTGTTGATCACACTGCTGACAGATGTCAGAGACATCATTTGAATTTAGATCCAAACCCATTTTCTCAGTATTATTCTGCCTTTCCTAAAACATCTCTCCTGAAACACTTTGGGCCATATAACAAAGTTTTAATAACACATGAGCACAGAAAGTCATAGAGGTCTTCTTTTACATCCACCTTTTCCTACCTCTGTACTTTCCAAAATGGTGAGAACATGAGCTGTTCTTTGGATTAGGTCTCCTAAATGTAAAAAGTATAAAGTCTGCTATTTAAACTGGAGTACAAGTGAACGTTTGGAAGGTTCTCTGAAGGCCTGAGTATACTTCTAATAATCACCAGCAGCAGATTAGCCACTTTCCTAAAGGGCAGCATTACCTTCAATCAAGTGATCTTTTGGTAGAATTTTTGATTAAAAGGACTAATTGCTTCCTTATTCTTGCCTCTCCTTCAGCCTCCAGAACTACCAACCAAAACCAGACAGTTACACTTGTCCTTGCTTGGGTGGTCACCAATGGCACTGTCACGCTGAACCCGAGTCGAAATGAATTCAGCACCCATCTCCCTTTCCTTTGAAATGTTAGAAATTCCTGGCTGAGTGGAAGTCTTTCATCTCCTGTCCTCTGTTGCAGTTATGCATCTGCCTGCATTTTACTCTGAAGCTTGTTAACACCTAAAAGGACTTTCTTTTATTAGCCCATGCAGAAGAAGTCTTTTCTCCAATCCATTTGACCTCAAGCTGTTTTTTTTTTCCCCTGCTGCTACATGTGAGCCATCGTGATCCTGTGATCTTATGCTGGTTTTGAAGACTGAAAAAGCCTTGTGTCCAAATAGTTAGCAGGCTGTTCAGACATGGCGGACTGATGACTTGATTTAATCTGTTTCCTGCCTTGCACACACCTTCCCGTGCCTCAAGGCCAAGGTGGAAAACCCAGAAAGTTACGTAAGTTGCTGGAGCAGTCCAGATGGCTGGCTGCTGGCCCAGTCAAACTCAGCTTGGGAGCACTTGGGAATGCCTGCTCTGGCAATAAAGTGTGGGCTTATTTTTTAAATGAAAACAATCATTTTGCTCAGTTGTGTGGATCAGAGTAGTACAGTGACATCAGGGCTATGATCCTTAAACATATCTGGTGGTTTCACTCTGGGGCAGCTCAGGAAGTGTCTTGTGGCAAGAGTGTATCTGTTCCTCCTGTTTGAATTTTACTAAACAGCAAAGTGTAGGCAGGGGCACAGAACAGGAATGACCCTGTTGTCCAGCCTGGCAGCCCCTTGGAGTAAACATGAGGGTAGAACGGAGGAACCTGCAGAGGAAGGGACAGATCTGAGCATCAGCGAGACATTCCCACCTTGCCATTCTGTCTGCTGCACATCTGGTCTTGCCATCTTACCATATACTGCTTTCAAGGATTTTGAAATGACATCCTTTCCTCTGCCCTGAGGTCCCATGTGGCAGACTAGATCCAAAAGCTCAACCTGAGACTTTGGAGAGGGAGGCCCTGGGAATGTCTGTCTGGAAGGCCAGGGATAGGGCTCACAGGGTGGTCACTTTTAGGTCTGATTCTTCCCATGATGCCCCAGTGTGATCAGGAGGCAGTGGTGTCACTTGCCTGTGGCACATATAGACGGCCTTGCCTCTTGGGTTGGTGGTGATTCTGACCAGTCCTCCTGGAGCTGTCTGACTGCTGGGCCTCCAAAGTAGCCCCAGAAGAAAACTTCTGCTTGTCACATGGGGAGCACCTTGATGGCTGGTGGGACAGAGTGAGGAGAGGTCACTTGACTGTGTGCTTGCTGCTTACAAGCACACTGTGTACCTTCAATATTAGAGGCTGATTTCCCATGCTATCCTTATAGCCCTTATCCAGTTAGGCTCTCAGACACTAATCCTGTTTGCTGCTATTTTTTAAAAAGTCATGGTGTTACTTGCCTGTAATTTCAGCACTCCTAGCTAAGGCTGGGGGATCACTGAAAGTTTAAGGCCATCCTGGGTTACGTAGTAAGCCCTAGGGCAGCCTAAACTACATAGTAAGACCTTGTCTTTTTTTTTTTTTTTATTAAGCCATTTAAAAATAGGAGAAATTGTGAAATCTTGAGGAAGTTAAGAGGGACAGGGATGAGGGAATGCAAGTTTTCATGCATTTTTACATTGAAAAAAATGAAATGTTTCTCTGATTGAAAGAATAACATTATTGAACATGTGGAAATAATTAAAAGCAGAAGAAAATGAGTTTCAGTCTCACTCAGAAAGTAGTGATTAATTTTTGATGTTCATGTTTTCAACTTTCACTCTAGATAAGCATACATATAAACAAAAAGGGTCATTTTTAAGCTATTGAGCTTTAGATAGGAATTTCATTTAATTTATTCTACTTCCTCTTAGGTGTCAGTTTAGCCAATTAATTTTGGTATAAACCAGTGAAAATCTAGTAAGCAGTAGTTTAAAAGAAATGAGAATATTTAGGTATTAAGGTGTAAAAGGGAGTCTAGGACAGAGAGGATGGCTCTGTGAAGCTATTGGGGGCCCAGGTTCTTTTCATCTTTTTTTTCCTGCATCTTTACAATGCAGGATTGGGTCTTCTCATGAACTCATGATTGCAAGATGGCTGCTGCATTTCCTGGCTTCCCACCTTTGGTTCAGGCAGGAGGAGGAAAAGGGGGTGCTGTGTGTCAGAGAAACAAAGGTTTCCCAGAAATTGTCAGTAAACATCCATTTATGTCTGTTTGCCCAATCCATTGTCATATTCCTACCTACAAAGAATACAGTGTTTTCATCGGGGTGAAATTTTGGTTCACATGTCAGAGGTCTGTTAGTAAGGGGCATTGTACCATTAACAATGTCTGTCTTCCTTGCTTCTAAGCAGTATTCCATAATGAGGAGTTCTTGAGTGACTTAAATACTCCTGTGATAATATTGAGAAAGTTGTGGGCACTCTCCTCAGAGAAGTGTATAAATATGTAACATTTCACGTGTAAAACACAGAAGCTTTTGCTTTCACTGAAAGCTTCAGTGGCTTGCTACTCAGGAGTCTTTCCATAGCAGAAATTCATGGAAATGAATTTGCTTGGTGAAAAGACACACCTACTTTGAAGCTTGCTCACTGTGAAGATCGTGTCAGTTTATACCTCCTGTGAGCCTCATGTGGGGCTTCTTCACTGAGTTCACATCTATACCAAGTGTTACCAATTTTTTAAAAAAATCCTTACTTTTGTTTTTAAAAGGTTAAAAGTCTCCAGGCATAGTGGTATGCTCCTGTAGTCCTAGCATTCTTGGAGGCTTAAACTGGAGGATCGTAACAAGTTCGAGCCTAGCCTGGGTGATTTAACAAGACTCCATCTCAAAACACAAACATTTTTTAAAAGGATTGCGGATGTAGTTCAGTGTGAAGATCCTGGGTTCAATCCTTAGTGCCACTACCAAAAACAAACAAATAAATCTCATTGTTATAATTTGAATTTCTTTGTTTTCTATTGAATTTGGCTATTCTTTATGTTTATTGAATATCCTTCTTTCGCATATACTTTATCTTTTTTGGGGTATATTTACTTTGATTAGATTACTTGATTAGGGGAGCACTTTATATTAAGACTGTGAACTGCTTTATATATTTTATTTTTGCTTAAATTCATCTCTATTCTAAGATAAGTATTTACCTGAGATTTATTTTGGCATCAAAATATGATATAAAGTGGAGATCTATCTTGATTTTTCCCTTTAAAAGACTATAATTATCTCAGCACTGTCTTCACAACTGATTTGAAATGCCTCTGAGATGGTTTCAGAAGTGAAGTTGTGACTTTTTCAGCCTGTGGAGTACGTAAAAGTCAGCTGCATGGCAGAAACCGATATTCTGTGCTTTGGGAGACCTTGTTTTATCTTGGTGGACACAATGCTAGCAGGGAGGAAATTTGGATTCTGTGCCTGGCCCTGATGCTGACTGCTTAACTTTCTAGGTGTAAGCACAACTGTAAGTGAGCTGTTTAATACTCACAATGCTGGGAAGCAGATGGTAATTTGTGCTTCCCAGATTGGAAGAGCTCTTTCAGTCCTAGGTTTACTTTTTAATTACATAACCACTTTGGGTGATTGGATTGGCACCCTATAAAGTTAATGTGAACTGATGTGCATTTGTAGTACTTACAGTGTCTATGGTTCATCATGTTCAGTGTTTATTAATTGCCTGCTCTGTGCATAGTACTCTGGGGCCTATAGCCATAAACCTGTTGCTTTGCCATTACTTCAGAGTAGGAGAGATCATCCTGAGGTGTAAACACAGTGCTAGTGACATAGAAGAGATGATTTCAGACATATACATAGGACACGAAAGGATATGCAGAATAGAGATGGATAGCAGGAGTTCCCATTTCTCAGCAAGAAGATGGAAATGAGGTTACTTAGATAGGAAGGCATGGGGCAAGCCTAGGACATAGCCAGTAGCTACATGCTGCTGACTGTGAGGAGAGCTGAGAAATAAGATAGGAAATGTTGGGGCCAGCTTGTTGAAAGGCTCACATAGAAATTTGGAACTGATGTTACAAGGAGTCATGTGACCAGGAAAGTTTTTGAGCAGATGTGATTTCAGAGCTGTGGCCATATGGAAAATGTGCTGGCAAGGGGAGAGCAGAAGTGAAACCAGCAGGAAAGCATTCTAAGCAAGCGGTGCTGCACTTCTCTGAGGGAGGTCAGGACTGCAGAGCAGGGAACAGATATGAACATCGTGCTGGAAGCAGAATCCAGTTATTGTCGCCTGATCAGATGTAAGAGTAAAAAGACAGGACATGAGAATCATTTATGTCCAGGTTCCTGAAATAAAAAAAGGTGCTGTGACACATAGGTGCTGTCACTATGTACTACACATAGTGCTAGCTACTCTGCTCTGCTATCTTATCTTATCTTGCATTCTGCATTTCATACATGGAGGCAATGAGTACAGAAACCATTAGTTACTTTTTACTCATTACTGAGACAAAATACCTGATGCCAAAAGTTGGGAAAGGAAGGGTTTATTTCTCAGTTTTTGGAGGTTTCAGTCTGTACTCAGTTGGCTCCAAGGCAGGGTGGCATGGCAGGGCTGCAGTTCATGGCGGCTGCAAACCGCAAGCAGAAACTGGCAAAAGAGAGAGACACACCTTCTTCCTGCCATTACATCACATCCTGGCTCCACCCCCTAGGAGGGTATAGCACTGACACCATCAATCCAAGCACTAGACAATGAACCGGTCACAAATGTACAATGCAAATACATGAGACCTGGGGGCCACCGACATAAACCATGACAAGGAAGAAAGTAGCAGTTGCTATGTGAAAATAAGCTTGTTTCTTTTACAAACATTTTCTGTCCAGCAGCCTTGCTATCAGCAACTAAAAATAACTGCTAATTTGGCTTATTACTCACAAATTGTAAGGTGTTACTCCTCTCATTGTGTTAAGTAACCTTTCTTGGTGGTGATAGTGGAAATAGAAGCCGGTTAGAAGTTCAGGGAAGGCCTGTTCCTAGAAGACAAGGGAGTTGAGGGTTGCAGGTTTGGGGTGGGGGCACTGTTTGCCTAGGGACATCTATTGAAACTGTGAGCATGAATGCGATTTCTAAGTGTTAGGTGTAGAAAAAGAGAACACTAAGCAAAGAACTCCAAGCAAGGAGCTTTTAGAAACATACTCTATGGAGTTTGCATAGTGTGGGAATACAAGTTGATACAACCATCTAAAACCTACTAAAGTTGGACAACAGACTGTTGGAATGATTCATTTCTGCTGTTGTTGCACAAAGGCAGCTACAGACAATGTGTAAGTGCATGAACACATCTGTTTTCAAAAAATCTTTATCTTTTTGTCTGTCTGTTTGTCTGTCTGTCTCTATCTATCTATCATGTATAGAGTCCACTAAAAACGTATACCCGCTTGAGCAGTTTGCCATACTAATAAATGTGTGGAAGCTGGTGGCCACCACCTTGAGTACCTCTCGTAATTGTAGAGGCCAAAGAATTCTTGGCTTAAGTCTTCCCAGTCACCTTTGGAAGCTGACTTCTTCTAAGTGGAGCTTGATGGCTCTGGGTACAGTGTGCTTTGGCTTTCTTTAGAGAAGAAGCAAAAGAAGCTTAGGTTGGGCAGCTGGTGCTTTGGGCATCAATCCGTTCAGTATGGGTCAGCTTTAGGCCACATTGCTCAGGAGCTGAGTGAACTTGATCACTTGCCTCAGGTCTCTTTCTTTGTATCATCCCCCTTGTCCCTGTTCTCTGAAATATGCAGGATTTTTTTTTTTCTAACCAGTTGCCAGAAAATCCCTATTTAGTGGTTTGCTAATGAGATTGAGGTGTTACCTCTCAGTGTAACATGAAATTCTGGAAGTATATGGCTATCATTGCTGGACCTGAAGTCATCCATTTTTCATGGTGGGATATTAAAGGTGATAGGGACTGGTGGAATTTGAATTTCAAAACTGGTCTGTGTTAGGCTCTTTTGAGTCATTAGGAAAATAAGAGAAGGAGGAGATCAATCAAGGTCACATAGTAAGTTAATAACTCACTGGTCAAGACATCTATAGTCTGGCAGGCTGAGGCAGGACAGTTTGCCAAGTTGAAGTCCACCTTGGGCAACTTAGCAAGACACCATTTCAAAATATTAAAGAGATGGAGGTATATTTCAGTGTGAAGGCCCTTGGTTCAATACTCAGAAACAACCAAACAAAACACCCCAAACAAACAAACAAACCTCTATACTTTCCTGGACACACTGCCCCTGCCCATTCAGATAATAACTTCAAGTAGTTGTTACTGTTTGTGTTCAGATGTCCCCGTCCCAGCCTCATGCAGTCATGGACGCAGCTGAGTCTGGCATTGTAATTGGTTCATTGTCTGGCTCTGGAATTGGTAGTGTGAGTGCTGCACCTGCCCAGAGGTGGGGCCAGCATACTTGTTGTAAGAGCAGGAAGAAGGCGTGTCTTTCCTCTTTTTGCTCTGTTCGCACTTGCTGTTTATGATGGCCATGAATGGCTGCTCCGCCATGCCATCCTTCCTTGAAGCCAGCTAAGTATGGACTGAAAACCCCTAAACTGTAAGATAAATAAATCTTTCCTTGCCTAATTTTGGCGTCAAGTATTTTTGTCTGAGCAACGAGAGAAAAGTAACTAAGACAGTAGCCATGTAGTAGTCAGCTGAATATCCTGAAAATTAGCTTTGAACATTTATGTATTGGTGTTTATGATACTTAGCACATTTGTCCAGTGAGCTAAAGGGCAATAAGCAGATACTAGTTTAATTAATATTGTGAAGAATCTCAAGGGTTACATAAATAGATTTCATTGGGCAGGGAAGGGGGGTAAGGTGGATTAATGCTACTTGTTCCTAAATTTCTGTTTTAAACCAGCAAGTTTCAAATCTGAGCTGCATCTCAGAAGCACCTTTAAATTATGTTTACAAACTAGAGGAATAAAGGAGAATTAATTCAAGATGGATCATAAACATAAAAGCCAAAAGTATAAAACCTCCAGAAGAAAACATTGGATGAAATTGCAATCTGGAATTGGTAAATGTTTCTTCCAAGGACACAGAAAGCTAGTTATCTCCCAAATTGGCTTTATCAAAATGAAATCTTGTCCATATCAAAAATATCTTAAAAGCCACAGAATGGCACAAAAGGTTGGTAAAACTTACATTTAACAAAGAATATATGGAGAGCTCATAAAGCTCAGTAATAAAAAGAGCAATACAATTAAGAGGTGGAGGAAAGACTTGAAGAGGCACCTCATAAAGGAAAGTTAAGAATGCCTAATAAGCACATGAAAATTGTTTCCCATCGTAAATCATTGGGAAAATGCAAATAAAACCACAAGGAGACACTACTGTGTATCAGTAGAAAGGCTACAGTCAGAAAGTTGACAACATTAAACATTGATGAGTGCGTGGAGCAACCTGAACTCTTTTTCTTTATTGGTGGGAGTACAAAATGGTGCAGTCACTTTGGAGTTGGGCAGAGTGGTTTTTTACTAACAAACAATAACAAAAAAATATATAATTCATCACTTCTGTTTCTAAGTGCTTGCCCAGGAGAAATGACAGCATATGCCCTCAAAAGGACTTGTACAAAAAATTGGGGGCAGCTTTATGTGTGATAGCCAAAATCAGGAAATAGTATAAGCATCCATGATCATGAGAATTAGTACACAAAATTGTGATATATTTAAATATGAAATAGTGGTCAGAAGTACAGAAAACATCAAAAGCATTGATTCACAGCATAGCATGGAGGAGTCACAAAAATTTTATGTCATTTGAAACAAGATAACCATAAAATAATGGATATGGTAGGATTTCATTTCTATATTGATACAAAAAATGACGGAAGTAAAACAGAACAGAGCAGGGGTTTGAAAGAATGGTGGGGGGAAGATGGGAAGAGGTATGAAGAAACTACCCAAGGTGATGGGTAGGAAAGAGATATCAGTCTTGGGTATATGAATATATGATATATATGAATATGATATATATGAATATGGATATATGAAATTGTCATAGTTCATGATTAGCGCACTTGAGAATTGTGCATTTCATTGTATGTAAATGTTACATTAAAAGTTGGCAAAGAAATATTGAGATTCAGTAGATAGTATGCATACCAAAGTATTTGAATGAAAACCGCTGATGTCTGCAGCTTACTGTAAAATTTTTCAAATAATGTGATGGGTTGATGGATGTTGATATAGAAAGGGCTATGTATATCCCTGAGCATATATAGTGCTATAAAATGGAAGAAGATAAGTATAGCGAAACACGAACAGCTGTAGAATTGGGGCTTTGGATATGTGAGTGTTCCCTATGCCACCTTCCATCTTTTGGGGGGTTTGAGGATTTTGAAAATAAGTCATTGAGGAGGAGAGTGAATCTGCTCTTCTGGTTGGCTATACCCAAGTCATACTGTTTGTCTGTATGCAGAATCAGAAGAAGGGTGAATTTTGCCTTTGATGGAAGAGGGTAGGTGGGTGAAGAACAGCAGACTATATTTATCTAACGACAAGTAAACAAATGCTGCATGGCTAAAGAACAATGTTCATTTGCAAGGAAAAACACAGAGACTCCCTGTGAGGTCAAAACCAGGGACCTCGGGCCGGGGATTTAGCTTAGTGGCTTAAGCGCCTGCCTGGCAAGCGCGAGGTTGTGAGTTCAATCCCCGGTACCAAAAAAACCAAAAACAAAAAACAAAACAAAACAAAAAACCAGGGACCTGTTTCCCTACCAGCTCAGAGCAATGGAATAAGAGTAAATAGTCTCAGAACTTGCACTACATGCATGCAAGTTGGCATCAGGATTATTTCTACATTTGGAATAGGAAATTGAGCTTTCAGTCATGTCTCTCAAAATGCTGGCTTTAGACTCACAGCTATCCACGTCAGGGCTAGGAGTCTCCTTTCCCAATACCTGTGCCCCCTCAAAGGGCATTTTGGGGGAAATGAGATCACAAAATTACTCTTGCATTCCTTCGGCTTTAGTCAGCCTCATGTTATAGTGGAGATGGTATAAATGCCCCTGCCTTAAGTCCTCTGTAGGAAGGAGGGCTTGGAAGTGCAGAGCAGCCTTGTGCATGACTCATGCTCTGGCCATGGTTTCTTCTGGGCAGGGGCCTGCTTGGGCAGCAGATGAACCCAATGAACTCCCACTTTAGGACCCTGCATACTGTACTGAGGAATTTCTCATTTGCACTTTTCCAAAGCACAAAAGAACAAGGCTCCCTCTTCTGCTGACAGAGCTGTGTAACTTTTCCAAGGACATGGGAGGAAAGAGAAGGGAACACATAGACATTTTCCGTTGAAGATTTCAGCCACCGCCCCCCGCCCAAGACAGGCGGTGTTTCTTCTTCTCCCCATGGAAACAGTGTGCTGATGGACTAGTGGGTTCACACTTACTTTTTAGTGTTGCATCAGCCTGAAGCCAGGAAATGTTAGGGTCAGAAGACGCCCCTCATACTGTGACCTGGCCACATCCTCCATGTATGTAAGCTTATGTGCCATGTGCTTAACTTAAACATATGATGCTAAGTGAGTTTGCTCCCTTTCTGCTGCCTTGAAAATCTTCCTGTAATATTTTTTTTTTACTTGTATATTGCTTAGATTTCTTTTTTTTTTTCCTCTTTTGCATCCAGGTTTTGTTTACATTGGCCATGATTCTGATCTTCAGTTGAAAGTCGAGAAGTTGCTTATAAGGGTTTTTAGAACTTCTGAATATGAAGTGGAAGGAAATTGCATAACATCACAGCATTTCCTCTTCTTGTTGCTTGCCTGTTACCCAAAATACAGTAGTTCCTTCTAGAAACTTGAAACATGAAGGAATTTGGCAGATCCTACCCTCTGATGGTCTATTGTGGTCTAGAGTCTCAATGTTATCCTTATTTGAGGTTGAGTTTTTTTTTGAGGTCAAGTAGCACAGCTTCCTGAATTATAACCATGGCAACTGTGTTTATGTAACACACAAATCAAAGTCTGGGATGGGGGAGGAGCACCCAAAACAATCAGTGTTAATAATCCCAGAGACGTTTTGTTCATGCCTAATTCACCAGGACTGAAAACAAGTGACAATAAATGGCCCCCCCTTCACCGAGTGTCTAGGGGGACCTACCTGCTGCGTACTCCAGGGAGAGCTGCTTCTCTTTTCCTTTTAAATCATATGAGCTTTCTTTGAGATTCTCATGGACAAGTGCAGTAAGTGCTAACAACACTAAAAATATGAAAGCATTACTGTAAGGACAGTTTGCTCATCAAGGTCATTATGAGCTGCTTCTGACCCCACAGAGGAGTTGTACAAAAGAATGCATCTCCTCTGTGGGAAGCCCCTTGTCCTTTAATCAGGAGCAATTCCTCGGGCTCCAAATATGTGCTCAGCACTGTATTTGCTGCAAGACTCTTCCTCCTCCTTTGTCATCAAAGAACTGATGGGGTTGGAGACTGAAAATGAAGAATGAAAAACTGTATCCAGAAGCATTGAGTTCTAAAGAACAGTATTATAACAGTGCTGAGAAGTTCAAGAAGGGGTAGATCAGGCGAGTGGGGGCAAACCTACAGCACATATGCTACAGTGGGCTGTTTGTGTCATCAAGAGGTCTAAAGATTTGCCATTACTGGATTAGGGTGCTCTGCAGCCATAAAGTTAGGAAATCTTTGTGGAGAAGAAGCGTAAAGGGCAATAACAGTTTTGAGTTCCTTCAGGCACTATGAGAAGTATTTTTTATTTTCCCAGTACTCTCAAAGTTAGTACTGTTACTTAGCTCTACTATACAATGAAAAAATAGACTGAGAAGTATTAAATAATCCTCTAACACCCCAGAGCTCAAAAAATGCTGGAATTAGGCCTTCGTATTAAATCTCCAAAGCTCCTGGCTTACACCAGCTACCTCTCCTTCTTCAAAATTAATTTTCTCCTCTTCTGGAATTTACCCAAGACCCACACAGGTGAAAGGACAGGCTAGCAATGATTAATCCCAAATGTAACTAAATTTACCAGCATGGGACTGCTTTTGTGGTGAAAGAAATCTTAGTTCTGTGTGGAGGAATGACATGGGGCTAGTCTCACTGCAACAGTGGACCACAAAGAGCTCTTCACCGCCAGCTATTTGTGACCATCTGAAATCTGCCTTCTGGACACTCCACCCTGACCCTCGACTCTGTTCAGGAGTGTGACTGTTCCCCCTTCTTTCATGTGATAGCCCTCTGAGAATTTGCAGGCTCGTATAATATCTTAAGGGTTCCACTTTTCCAACCAAGGGTATGGCTTAGGGCAACTTTTTGTAGGAACACATGTGTATGACTAATTAGAACAGAGAAGAAAGAGAGGAGTCAGCAAGACCAGGAGAAGGCCAGGGTCGAAGTCTAGGTGAAAAGGCAAATAAAGTCTGCCCCAGGGAATAGAAAAAAAAATGGGGATGAGAAGTCAGTTCCAGATACATGTTAGTAATAGAACTGATAAAACTTGATACTGGATATGTGAGGTAGAAGGAAGGGAAGACTCAAGCGTGGCATAAATGCAGTTTCTTTCCCAGTCTACTCCCGCGCCCCCCCCCCCAAAACCCTTTAAAAAACATTTTTAGTTTGACACAGGGTCTCATCAAGTTACCTGTGCTGGGCTTAAATTTGTGGTCTCCCTGCCTCAGCCTCCCAGAGTGCTGCAGTTACAGGTATCTGCCACTGCCATTGGCTTTCCTTCTACTTTGGTGCGCTTTTCTTTTCTTCAACCTTGAGTGTCCTATGAAGTTCAAGTAGGCTTTTCTGTAATCTACCTTTTTTTTTTTTAATGTGCCTCAACTCTTGGCTGCAAGCCACAGAAACACAATTTAAAAATAAGGGGAAAAAGGAAGTTACTAGTTCACTATGGGAAGAGCCGAGGGGACTTCAGATACATTTAAACAGGCTTAAATGATATATCACTGGAATCCAGTCTCTCTCCATATTTTGGCTCTATTTTCCTTTGACTTTTTTGACTCGGATTTTGTCTGGATGGTGGCAGTATTGTCCACAAAAGCTGCAGACATGTTCTAGCGACAGGATTTCGTTCCAGCAATTGCGAAAATAATGTTAAAAAGCAAGTACTGCTTGCTGTATTTGGCCAGAGGCAAATCATATGCATGCAAGGCTGCATAGTCTGGATCAAAGAACCAGACTTGAAGGTGGAATTCAGATTAGCCCAACCCAAACTACACAGAACTATTAGCTCCTCTAGGAAAATGAGGGTGAAATCCCTAGAAAAAGAGGGACATAATTGCAGTAGTACTAGTTGCAGGAGTCCAGGGTGTTTTGTTTTCCTCCAGTATTACTGAAAAATAATGCCAAAAAAATAAACAACAACAACAACAAATCCCTTTTGTATCCATAAGGTATAAAGCAGCAGGCAATGCTTGAATAGAAAACAGCATTTATTTTTCTATCCATCATCACTGTCATAACCACGTTGAACTGCAAGCAGTGATTTTGTTCATTAGCATGCTCTGGTCTTGATATGCAAGAAGGCTTCAGAAGCTGTCAGAAGATTGTGCAAATGGGTTTAGCAGCACAGACATTTGGTCACCTTTTAGAGAGCTCTTTTCCAAGGACCTGAGTCCTCAGGTATCTCTTAGTGCATAGGGGAGGAGACAATTGGGGACCATCAAGTACAGGATCCCCTTCCTTAGACCTCATTTCGGAACCCGCAGGGCACCAGAGGTCTGAAACGTTGGCACAGTTTGTTGTCACCTGCTGGGTGCATTACTAACGTGCAGCAGCGGACCATAGGAAATAAATAGCTGTGTGGAGAGACTTTGATGGCTTTGAGTTAAGCCAAATAAGATAAATATGTTGTATATTTTCTCACAATAAAACTTGCATCCTTTCTGTTTCTGTAGAAGGTAAAAATTCTTAGAGAATTTGCCAGATGTTGGAAAGAATGTGACATAATTACCTGGAAGTGATAGATGTGATGTAACCTTTTCTGTCTGGTTAATGCATTGTTCTCATCAATGCCAACGTGAGGTTTTTGTTTCAATTTCTCTCTTATTCTTTCTTACCCAAAACCTATTCATTCAACCCGTACTTTTTAAGTAGCTGTTAATATGGCAGCTGGGCAAGCTGCCCAAGACTGGGCAAGAAAGAGTAAGGTCTTGAGATTTGTTCAGGATTAGGTTATTGGAAAATGCCATCAGATATATTTTTGGCTTTATTTTTGAAAGAGCCTCCTTAAGACAACAAATATAGTATTTTTTTCCTATTCTATTTATTTCTATTCTTTTGAACACATTTTGTCCCTAGGACCATGGTGATGAGGGGCATATTTCTGATGGGAGAATGGGGACAGACGACTAGTACCCAGCTCCCAGAGCTCTGTCCCTTTATGTTGAAGTATATTTTTATTTACTCCAGGCTATTCAAACTGATTTTATTCCCTTATACTTCAGATTCAGTTCTTTCCTGAAAGCTTTTCCATGTGTAACCTGTGGACATCCATGAAAAGAGAGTCTTCCTGATCCAGAAATTGATGTCCATTCTTGCGTTTTATATGTTGCATTCCTCAGACCCAGGCTGTCTTACTAGTCACTTTTGGGAGGTGTTATTAAAAGTGTCTAAATTTAGTTGTTGCTAAAATTTGCCAAGTATTCTAATGTGCTACTTGGTTGAGAAATCTCCCTGCCATCCAGTCCTTGGTAATACTGGCCAAGTCTCTGTGTCTGCTCGTCTTAGGAAGTATGTTTTGGGGCGTAAAGTGTCTCAAGCTGGCTGTGGTTTTGGTTGCTGCCATACTTGTGTTAATTGGGAGTTTGTAGAATTACTGTTATGTTTAAATTGAGTGGAAATTTTGTTCTTACATAATGGTTGCATTGTTGCCATTTTAATTACTGCTTAGCTTCTTTTGAGTTCTTTATTAATTGCCAAGCTGTTTTTCCACTGGGAAGCAGAACTGGGTGGGGAAGTTGTATGAAGCTGTGGTTGAGTACAGAGTCCAGTCTCAAGGACACTGCCTGCCTACTCAAATACTAATTCTGTAGTTTTCTGGCTGTGTAGCCTTTGGAAGGTTAGTTAACCCATAAGACACTATGGAAGAGAAGCAGGGGTAATATTTTGTATGCCGGAGGATGAAATAAAACAATTCATGTAAATGCTTAGTAGTATGGTGCCTGGCACATAATGAGCACTGAAAAAGTAGTTGATGATGGGAGGTTATTTTTTATTTTTTGTCTTTTTTTTTTTTTACACTTGATTTTAGCCAAAAGGCTGAGAAGCGATGTCTTTTTCTTTAAATTGAGAATAATTTCTCCAAAAGTTGGTCTTAGATTGCCTCCTTCCCTTTCCTTTCGTTTCTAGTCCCGTCTGGGTATGTTGCTAATGAGGCCGGCCGCTGGGTCCCTCAAAAGGCATTCCCGTCCTTGACCATTTATCCCATTGTGGATAGCTTTCCCTCACTAAGAAAATTTTATTTGTATTAAATAAAAATATGTGATGACAGGAAATAAGAGAATTGATGGTGACATTGATGATAGAAGTTAATCATTAGAAAATGCCCTGTGGGCCCTGAAATATGCGTTTTATGCCCTGTATAAAATATTTAGTATGCATTATTCTGTTTAATTCTCTTAACAACCCTAAGAGGTAAGAACTATTTGTACTGCATCCCCTTTTACAGATGGCAAGATAAAGGTCCACAGATGTTAAGTTGTATATATATAATCAATAAATGGTAAAGCCAAACATTGAACCTGAGCAGCAGATTACTACAAATCTATCAACACTGATAGGAAATCAGAAATACAGGCTGTCACAGGGAGAGGGACAAAGTAACGCCCATTGATGGAAAACCAGCCAGTGCAGTATTCTGTGATACTGGCTTAGTAGCTGTATTCTTTGTGCCTCCATGTTGCTGCGTCTGCAGAGCGGTCAGGAAGAGAAGAGGCATAGCTATCCCAGGCTACTCGGAAGAGATCTTGTAGGGAGCAATAGAGTTTGGCGGTGAGTTCAAGTAAAACAGTTCAGTTTAGGTAGGAAGAGCAGTTTAAAAAGTTTGCGTAACACTTCATTTGTGTGGATCTTGATCCAGAGTGTGTTGTAGCTAAGTACTAATTCAGCTATGTGTTAAAGGGAAAAGTTAGATTGTTTCTATCTAATTACTGTTTTACTTATGCTTTTAATTTATATGTTTAAAAAGTACCTCTCTGTATTTTCTCAGTATGGCTTAGATAATAGTAATAAAGGTTACTGGTAGAAAAATTCTGGGAATGCAAATGACTCTGTGTAATCTCTCTTAATTCTCCAGGGACCTGTAAATTCAGTTGGCTCAGCAGTGAACAGAATTTATTGCAAAATCACATCTTAGTACAGAGAAAGCATGTGAAGGCTTTCTGTACCCTCTTTTAATTTATTAAAATGTACTCTTCTTGTAGCTTCTGGGTACGGCCTATTAGAATTGCAGTGCCCTGAAAACCTCCTTTCTTGCCCCGGTGTTTATCTCCAGGATGGAACTCTGGTTTGGAGGGAATAGAGTGTTACTTCTCTGTCAGCTGCCAGCTGGTTACATGGGTTAGTGTGGGATACTTGAGGCTGGAATCTAAAGGCCATTCCCAGTTTCATTTTCTGTGACTCAGGGCCAGTTGTTTCTTCCAGTGACTCACTTGCCCAAGCTGCCATGGCACCTCATTACCTTCATTGTTGTCGTCATCATCATCATCATCATCACCACCACCACATTTATCATGTGGTTAGTAGTTAAGTGCTCGGGCTCTGGAAATACGCTGTGGAGGTTCCTGTCTGCACTCTTCCTGTTTTCAGCTGGCTCACTGTGCTCAAGTGACCATGCTTCTTTGGCCCTCAGTTTTCTCGTCTCTGTAACAGAAATAATCAGCTTGTATGAACATTGAATTCCTATTGAACACCTGGCATGCTGTCTGACACAGAGCAGGGCTTCTGTCCTTGTCATTGTTTTTAAATTACTGTATGTGTTGAAACCGTTTCATGATTACTCAGAGGTAGACCTTGGTATGAGATAAATACATGCAAATTCTATCTCTAGAAATATATATAAGAAAATAGATAGGCATTGGCATGGATATTTAGCAGATTTCATATTCAGTATTCAGCAGAAACTGGAGTGTACCTTCATCAAAGAACACAAAGCCAAAGGGCTACAATGCTGTAAAGTGGTCAAATCTTAGCATATTCTAGCTAAGCAGGACAGCTAAACTTTGCTTAAGTTACATATGTCGTTCAGAAAGTATGTGAAATATTTCAGTCTTCCTAGGAGCATAACACAGGCATCATTTCATGACTTTTGTCCCTTTGAGTTGATCCTTAGGAGTTGGGTTCTGTCTTGTGAAGATGAAACTCTTGAGAAGCATACCTCAAAGCATATGAAGTAATTGCTATTCATAGGACAATGCTACCATGAAAGAGATCTTTTATTTCAGGACATTACTCTGATCTCTGAACCTCAGTCCAGTGGAACACTATGTGATCTATATAAGTAACATCGTCTGGAGCAGTCTAACCCTTTCTGAAGGGTGAATTGGATCCCTTTGCTTCTGCTAGTATAGAAAGCATAATACCAACCAGTGACATACTTGATAATTGTGTGCATTTGCTACTACCTGCTAGGTAAGGGGGGATTAGAATATCCCTATAGTAGCTAGGATAGTATACCACTTACTAGTTCTGTGTCCTGGGACTAACCGTGGGCCTCAGGATAGCGTGAGATTAATCCATATGGTGTTACAAGTATTACATATTATCATGTGGCACTTGATAAGTGCTTAGCAAACAGAGGCACTGCCCCTTAGAGTTGTTATCATGCCCCCAGCTGGCCTCTGTGATGGTTAGGCCTGTCCTGTTGGGTCATGTAGTCCTGGCAAGTATGGCTTATTAGCCTCATTTCAAAACTCATTCTTTCTGGCTCATTTACTCAAACCAGACAGAGATTAATGGCCCAGCCCCCAAGGATTGGGCAGCACATGTTTCTGGCGCCTTTGGCTCATTGATTACGCCTCTTGAATTCAGGGAATGCTTGGGTGTTCCAGGCAGGGGACTCCTGAGACCCAGGAAACCTTGAAAGAAAGTAATTTGGCATGAACTCATGTCCTAATTAAGAAGGGCTGAGAGCCTTGTGTTTTACTATTCTTTCTTTCTAGGTGTTTTTTTTTTTTTTTTTTTGCCATTTATAAATAGGGGCAAGTTTCTCTTGGACAGACTGTTTGAATTTAATGGGAGACATACAGTGATTAAGGATGGCTAAAAAAAAAAAACTTTTCTAAGTAGGATCTTTTCCCTTTACTTTTATATCCAGCTTTCCATTTCTGAAGGGCGAAATAGATGCCTTTTGCTTCTACCAGTATAGAAAGCATAATACCAACCAGTGACATACTTGATAAATGTGTGCATTTGCTACTACCTAGCTAGGTAAGGGGGATTTAGAATATCCAGTGTTACTCAGTCATTATGAATTGTTGGTCCGAGCTTATTACCTGGCTGCCCTTTTCACTCTTGAGTCACAAGGCACTGCAAGATAAATGACTGACCCCTTGCCTTGTCCTCGTGTCCTGCTTTTCTCTGCCTTGCACTGATCTCCAGCCACACTGACCTTCCTTCCTCCAAAAGGCCATGCTTTTTTCTGTCTCAGGGACCTGCTGGCCCAAGGAAGTTTCCTCTTACCATTCAGGTCTCGTGCAGACTTCATCCCTGTAGTGGAGCTTTCCCCCACATCAAATACACAGTACCACTTTTTTTGTTTCTGTTGTCCTTATCAGCATTTGAAGATATCATATTTGTACATTTATTTCTCTTTTCTTCACTAATGGGAAAGTTCATGAGGCAGAGATTATAGCTGTTTTATTGGCTAGTATCTTCAGTACCTTAGGCAATGTCTTAGGCACTCAATAAATACTTGTAAAGGTATGCATAAATAAACAAACTCAAGTAACGTGAATTACCCATTTAGGAGGTCTTCAAACTTTTCAAAGCCAGTAAATATCCTCTTGTTTGATAACCACAGAGTAAAACCCAGAGAAATGAAAGATGGGGGCCTTTTCCAGCCTCTTTGGAAGTTCTTGTGCAGGTACTTTGGGTTTCTATTTGGGAACCATGATCTAGTTCAAGTTCAAGGCAGCTGTATCCCCTGTGTTACAGAAATTCCCACGACTTCTGTGTCAGCCTCTGCCTAAACTTTGTGGTGACTTTTGCACTTCTCTCAAATTCCATGACAGTTAAGCGCTTATTTCTTTCCTCAGTAGTACAGCTCCAAGTGCTGTATTAGTTTTGCAGTGTTCCCATACATTTCTCTTTAAGTCTCAGCTGATGCTCACAGCCATCCTGGGAGAGGTAGACAATAACCATCATCACTTCTCTTTTGTAGATGAAAAAAATTAACGTTCAGCCAAGTGAAGTGACCAGTGGTGAAGTAAGTGCAGGCCAGAATCAGAGTCTCTAGAACTTTTTAAGTGCATGCCCTCTTGCCTGTTTCCTCATCAGACTGTCTATCCTCTGTAAGATAAGAACCCCTTTTCTTTAATCCTTACCTTTCTAACTTTCAGGCAACGAGTGCCGCTTTAGTCTTCTTTACAAAATGAAGAAAATACTAACAAACAGGTTTTTTTTCTGTATTTAGAGTTTTATAACTCAAAGACCTTTTTGGGTAACTAATTCAGTTCAGAGACTAGGCAATAAAGACCCAGGTAGCATAGGAGACTTCCCAGACGGCTGGGGGCAGAGTTGGACCCATTGCCTAGCTCCTGACCAGTCATTTCTTTCCATACTTTTTAGCAGGGAAAAAATCTTTTTTGGGCTTCATGGCTCTTTTTTGAGGTACTTTGCTTGGTTCCTGTAGAGGTTAGGTGGCTGTCAGCTCAGAGTGGTCATCAGAATCACTTCGGGTGGATAGATGGGTCAATACTTAAGTTGTGACTGTCAGCGTTCCTCTGTCGATGGTGGGGAACCTGTGGTGTGCAAGCCTCAGCAGGCTGGCTGTGTCAGTGAAAGCTGTGAAAGGTTTGCCGTCACTGCTCTGTGGCCTTTGATACCTATAGAATCATAAATACCAACGAAGGATTTGGCACTATTTTTCCTTTTTTTGAAGCAGAGGTTTTATCTTACTTAATAGTGATAGAATATCAGCAATAGGAAACTGTGGCCCACAGAACAAATCCAGCACCCACTTGCTTCTGGTATAGTTCATGAGCTATGTGTAGTGCTTATGGGTGCAAATTTACAGTGAACTGATTATGGGGAATACCAACTTTGAACTCCATCTAAGCTAAAAACAACATCCTCCCTCTAAACAAACAGTACTCATCTAATTAGTAAACTTCTATTTCAGAATTATACTCTATTATTTAGAATTTAATTTTGTCAATTCTGTGAAAATTTATTTCCTCTTGTGATCTAAGAACCTTTGCAATATTGATTTGTTCTTGGCCTTAAAGCCTAAAATATTTACTCTCTGGGCCTTGATAGAAAAGCTGGCTGATCCTTGCAGCAAGCTTTTATATTGATGTACTTCTCTTTTTATTGTATTGAGTTGATTTCTCTTTTTATGATTTCCATAAATCACTTATTATAAATATATATTCTACTCCTAACAAATTTACACAGTTATGGAGAGTAAAAAGTAGCTGGTCTCATTTCTCACTGTTTAGTCTCAACAGTTTATGATGTACCTTTGCTCTGACTTTGTAGCTCTGAGACCTCAGTTAACCTTTGTAAGCCTCAGATTCTCCAGCTGTGAAACAGTGATAATAAAAGCTCCTACCAAGCAGAATTGTGTAGATTATGTGAGATAATTTGTGTGAATTGCTTAGCACTTTGCATGGTGCACAGTTAATGCTTAATGGTTTGTAACTAATTTTAAAATTCTCTCCTTTTTATTTGTATATACACATAAATTTACTTGCTTTTTAAAAAGATGGAATGCGAATTTTTGCAATGAAGTTTCATAGATGATGCATGCATGTTTAGGAACAGCTGAAGCACATACTAGTAAGTGGGTATAATTAGTGAAAGGGTTCATACTTGTGGGTCAGAAATTGTCTCTCATCTCATAGTACAAAGTAAGGAAAGTGGGAAGGTGATGGTTTTTTCCAGTGAATCTGTAGGTGCTCTAAAATGTACCCAAATATTTCATTTCTGTTTGCAGGTCTACAACTCGAACAAAGACAGTCAGAGTGAAGGGAGTAAGTATGATGCTTTGCTGCTTTCTTGCTGCCAGGGTGGGGAGTGGGCTTTGGGCAGGCGCTACTCCAGGGATCAACCACCAGGAGGTGCTGTGGGCATGTTGAGTCAGTCTGCACTAAGTAGATGCTTCCACCCTGACTTTCTCTATGAACTTCAGAGGGCCACTCACTGAGCGTGACTGACAAGATCACCAAGGTAATGATGCACTGAACACTTTACATAGTATTCTCGTGTATATTATCTCACTTAATCTTATGTCTAAAAACAGTAGCTGTACTCATTATTTAAAAGTCTCATAATCCACCAATACCCAGTGCCCTAAGGGTCTTATGCTGTGGAAGGCCAGAGTTTTCCTGACACCCTGTACAGTCTTCCCAAAGGACTGGAGAGGCAACAAGTGTTTTGGGTGGCTGTTTACTAACTGTTTTCTTTGGAGGACAGAGAGTTGAGTTGATGAATACAATACTACTTCTCTATGGTGAGGTGCTCTGGAGCAGCCTTCTTAGAATGGAGAGCACATTTCCCATGCTGCAGGCTCTGAGCAGTCCAGTGAATCCTCATTTCTAAGACCACCTGTAACTTCCTAAAGGCGATGAGATTAAAATCAAACTCCTACTGGTAAAGTGTTTGGATTGATTATCTCCTTGGCACATATGAGAAAAAACAAATTTCTTCCAGGCTGCTACTAAAGTACAAAGGAAATCCTGCCCCTGGCTTCAGATTTGCTTTGTAAAGTCCACTTAGACGAAAAAAACCAAAGGTGCCCCTATGATGAATTTCAGTAATATCAAGAAAGTCAGTAGAACAAGGCCTCTCTAGATGGAAAGAAGGACGAGCTAGCTTTCTCTTTTCTCTCTTTTTCTTCTTTCTCTTTCTGTTTCTTCTTCCTCTTTCTTTTTCCTTCTCTCTTCTTTCTCTCTTTCTACCCCCTTGGCTCCCTCCCTCCCTTCCCTTCTTAAAGCCATTATGTGACAGAATTTTATTTTACTTTCATTTTCTCTAAAATACAGATTTTATCAGGAGTTTATTGAGTATGAAATGTTATGTAGTTCGGGGTCACTGCTGTTGACAGGATAGCAGTCCTTTGTGACTGGAAAAAAATCATCTCCTCAAGAATTGAACAAGGAAAATAATTTTGAGCATATATTCAAGAAAACAAGGTAGTAATCCTGCACTTCAAATCAGATAGGATTGTTTTAGAGCATCTTCTGTCAGTTCTGGCTAGCTTAGCCAGAAGCAACTGTACAGCAGTGAAGAAATATAGATGGCTGCAGCAGAGCTCATAGGAAGATAAAGACCCAAAGACACAATCTTGCAAGTAGATCAGCTCTAGGACCCAGGAGCCAGGACCCAACGAAAATGATCTTCTGGGTTGCTTCCCTTGTCAGAGAATTTAAATTCCTAGGAAAGTTATAGCAAGTTGATCAAGCTTGGGCCCACCCACAGGAAACAACTCACGTTGACTGAAAGTTTCAAGAGTTCAGAGGAGGGTGGTCTCCCAGAAGGAAATCCGGGAAGTTACAAGGACAGGAGAGTTGGATGTCAAGTGGGAGGAACAGATGCCCGTACCAGGCTTCATCTGTAATAGAGAATCCAAGAGCTTGGGGATGAGGTGCATGTGAATGGAGACTCTGGCCACATGTTCACCTTTAACTTTTGACTTTGCTGTAACGTTTGAACCTGCTTCTCCCTGTGTAAGGACCAGTGGGTTGGAAAGATTCTATTTGAAATGATTCTTTTGGGGGGTATTTGGTATCTCAATGCATATTACCTGCAGTCTGCGTCTCCTTTCAGCTTTACATTTGGATGCATTTGGATGCAGTTGTGAGATTTACTCCCCAAAGGCTGTATGAAAACTGGTGCGTTCTCCTTTGGAATAAGCCCAGGTCAGAAGTAGGAGAAGCGATCTGTTCTTAGCCCAGAGACAGTTAGCCAACAACTGGTGAGAGAGGAGAGACCAGTCCAGTGAAAGGGACCTAGGGAATGGCAGGCTTTATAGTGTGAGTTGGTCTTTTTCAGGCTTGAGGTTTTAAATAATAAATGTCACTGCCTAACTTACTTCTAAAAGTTTAGCTTACTTACAGACATGCTGCTCTCCCACTGCTTCTCCAGCTGTGTCTAAATTCTGAAGGTTTGGGACAGAGAGGACCTAGTCTGCTAATCTGGCCTTCTAGTGCCTTCTTCAAAGTGGGAATTAATTCAAATCCATAGGCTAATTGGATTATATTAAAAGGAGCATGTCCTTTTGCAGCAAGAGTGCCTCCTCATGTACACTGGGGTGCAGCTAAATGCTGACCAATCTGGCTTTTCAAGATGGCACTGCAGTAGTTCACTCTTCCTCTCACTCTTATTTAACATTTTCCTCTTTGCTTCTATCTGATTCCTTTAGTAGATGAAACTATAGGAATCCAGGCTTCCTATAGTTCTTCATTCAATAAATGTCACTGGGGTTTCTAAAGGACAAGTGGCACTGAACCTTTTGAGCGCTGAAGGGTAAGGACACTTCTAATGGGTGTTTCTGTGCCTTTAAGAGTCTTGTGGTCTGCCATGGAGGTTCAGAAAATAGGCAGGAGGTATATGATTCAGTTATATTGTGTGCATGTGTGTAATAGTCAGGTTACCTACACATGTATCCTATGTTTAGGCAAAATGCCCAAAGCTGGTGGATTTGAGGGTGAATCCAGACTGGGAGTCCATCCCAGGAAAACTTAAAAATAGAAACTTCCTACCTTCCCCAGAATAAGGAAATAGAATGCCTTGCTCTTTGCTGTCCAGATCTTAATCCTTTCATTCCTTCCCGTTTACTTTTAATCTGCTGCTTTTATAAGAATCGTTTGTATTTGAATAGGGCTAAGGAACTCACTGTAGTTTGCCAATTTGACACACTGTAAGGTGGATGAAAGAGTAATAATTGGACAAAGAATATTGTGTACAGAGTCGGAGTTAGAATCTAGTTGTCTGTAGGGTACAGACATTGAATCTCTGAACTTCATTCTTTCTTTTTTGGTACCTGGTTTCAAACTGATGACCTTGCACTTGCCAGGCAGGGGCTGCACCACTGAGCTCTATGCCCAGCTGAACTTCACCCTTAAGCAGGTTTAAAAACATACATATTCTCTTGCCTTAAAAATGGTATGAACTTGTTATAAAATATTAAAGGAGTACAACAAGATGATTTTTAAAACTCAATCCATGCTAGCAATTCCAGAGATATTTCCTTATTGCCTTTTCCCCTGATGTCTTACATGTATTTTGCCAATGTCAATATGTATTTTTATTTAATTGGCATTATGCTAAATGAGTGTAATATACTTGTTTCCATTCTGCTTCAAAAAACCCCTACAAACTATCTCCCATGTCAGAAAATTGTTTATTAGTATCATTTGTAATGGTTTTTTAATGTTTTGCCATAGAATTATACCTTAATTTATTGAACTATTTTGTCATTGGACTTTACTGTCCTTTCCAGAGTTTTGCTTTTTTGAATAACGTAGCCTATGCATCTTTGACCATCAGTCTTTGTGTATGTATCAAATTCTTTCCTTTGGTGGATTTGGCCATAGGGTTTGGGGAGAGGTGTTTCCATGGAGGTTACTGTGTGAATGGTGTAGATTAACCTGCTGGCCGTGGAACCTCGGGTAAGTTCTGGGCCTCTCTTGATCATCTGTTTCTCCTTTTGCAAATTGAAGATGTTAATACCACAGTTTAATAAACTCAGTCTGAGAATTAAAGTTCAATACAGTTTCTACCATGTTAGGTAATGCTTGAATACTTTTGTGTTTTACCCTTCATGTATTCTAGTCATTCCCTCAAAAAAAGAAAAAGAAAGGAAAGAAAAGGAGAGGAGAAGAGAGGGGAGGGAGAAAGAGACTTAAAGATAGAGAAAATTCTTCTGGAAAGGAGAAGCATCCAGGTTGGCAGCACTGCTCTTGCAAGAAGCAGGAGCAGCAGGAGGGGAGAGAGCCAACCCGCCTGCCACTTCTCAATGCCGCCTTCTGAAAGTCCATTTAATTCTGGTGACTGCATTTCTCAACATCAGCATCAGACACACATGTAAAATCACCATTTAGATGTAGTTATTTTAATATGTATGGGAACACAATCACTTAGAAACTTTATAATTTTATAAGTGTTATTGCTTAGCACAGGGGTCAGCTTTTTCGCTAATGGAACAGACTTTGCTGGACTGTTCACCCTCTGTTGTTCTGTGAAGGCAGCCATACACAATATGAAAGGGATGTGATTGTTTTCTAGTAAAGATTTATTTACAAAACCCATGAACTTTAGTTTGTTAATCTTTGCTCCATACAAGGTTAAATTTTTAAAATACGCATCTGTTTAAGATGGGGTGGAGTTTTGTCAGGGAACGTAAAAGTGGTCCATAAATGGCTGCCCCTTGCAGAAATGCTGTTCAAAACATCTCAGAGTACAAGAGTACATGGGTGAACAAGGTAGCACTGTCAGGAGGAAACTCGTGGCCAAGCCCGCGTGATTTGCTAAGGTTCTTCCCCACTCCACCCCACCCCATCGTGCTGCTCTTGAGACACAGAATCATTGCTCTTTTCTGCTACCTTGTGATGTATATTAAACCCTCTGGGACCAGAAGGAATGTCACCGTTAGCCTCCCACTCCTTATCTGGCTGGTTCTTTGCTGGTGAGGGGTCGTTCCAGACCCCCTTTCTGTGTTGTTCCAGTTATATCCATTCTTGTCTTTCAGCCACTCATTCAGATCAAACCCCCGATGGTGTTTCATTAGGGCTTACCTTGTCTTATATGGACAAGACATCATTACCATGCCTCTGTTTGCCCATTGTGGGCTCCTGATTATATGTTCCCTTCAAAGGAAGCTGTTTGCCTCAGCTTCCCTTGTCAAACAGAATAGGTGATTTTTTTTATTCCCTAAAGATTGCAGGTAAAACCTTAGTGGAATGACATGGCCTATGTTTCTAAAAGGGTTCTGAGGCCTTCATCCTTTCTTACTAAATGCCCCCAGTCTCATGAAAGCAACAGGGCAGAAAAGATGATTTTTTTCTTTTGCTTCCAGTCACCTTTGGGCTTTTACTGTTAGAACGCCCACAGTTGAGAGACAGGAGGAGGCGGTCACTGGTAACCGGGATCCCTTTGGGATCAGAGCCATCAGAGGCTGCCAGGTCTCTTTTGGTGGGTGGCTTATAAATAGAACATTTCCCCTTTTAAACCTGAGAAGGATGAAGGCATTAATGGGCATGGTGGCCTGGCCTCCTGTGCACTGGCCCACGAGGCAGTCAGCTGAGTGTACCTTCCCCTCCAGCTTTCCATCCCGCCTGCCAGGGCTGGGCTAATAGGCGATGCCCCTGCCAGCTCCCTATATTCTTCTTGGCCCTTTTTCTTCCTTTTTTGCCCTCCTTCCTGTGCTGTGCAGGTTTATATGGCCACTATTTTGTCTTCCGAGCCATAGGTCAGTTGAGAGAGTATAGTTTAGCTTGCCCTAGTGGCTCATTCTCTGCACCTCTCTTTCTTAGGAGTTGCATGTACAGCACAGTAGCTGTGGCCACATTGAGCTTGAATTATATTTAGTTGAGCAGTATCAGCCCAGCTCTTGAGTGGCCTGGCTGGGGGCAGGGAGTAGAGAGAGGAAGGAACAGGAGCAGCTTGTTTGCTCAGAGGTTCTATGATGTGGGTTCTCAGCTATTTTGTTTGGTGAGACCCTGTTGTAGTCAGGGGTTGCAAGAACAATTACCTACAGGCACAGAATTTATAGTATTATTTAATGGTCACCCAGAGTTAAATACAAGAAAGTGCAGGAAATCTGTCTGCAACACTTAAAGATCTAGAAAATCCAGCCGAGGGCCTGGATCCCACAGTAATGTCCTGTGTGAGTCCAGCTGAAGATGTAGAATCCATGACAGTGCCTCCTACGAATCTAACTGGAGGCCTAGAGCCCGTGACAGTGTCTCATACAAGTCTGTTTTATGCATCTGCGCTGGGAAAGATGCATAAAACCCAAATGTCAGCAGTGGAGGCTAGAAAGTCTATGCCAGTGGGTTGAAGGATCTGTACCAGTAGGATCTGTACACTGGAGCCAAGGAGCAATGTTCAAATAAGGACCAAGGCTGCCCCATAAAGTACCACAACCATCCTCAGTGACAGTGAGGTCCCCACCTTTTCCAATGATGAGAACAGCCAAGTTCATGTCAGGAAGCCAGCATGACAAGCTTCTGGAAATCGAACAGCACAGCATCTTCGCCTCTGGAGCCAGGAAGCAATGCTCAACATAAGGAAGAGCTCCCCCACAGTGAACCACAGCTACTCTCAGCAAGAAGGTTCCGAGTTCTTCCGGTGATAATGGCTGAACTCGTATCAGGGAAGCCAGCATGACACACTCCTCCAGGAGAACCCGCAGCTCCAAACAGCAACTTAGGAGAACCCATAATGCTATACTCCTTCTCTCCATGTCTCCTTTTTATGCTGACAACATTCTGCAGGTGTGTCATCTACACGCAGCACTATGCTGATTCAATTCAGCTGGTGTTAAGTTGACCACGCATTTTTAATCTACAACAGACCCTGCCCCTTAAAGATGTGACTGGTGGCAATGTCCCTTGGACATCAGTGTGTGGAAAATCAGAAGCCTTTCTGCTTATCTTAAAAGACATGAAGCAAATATGTTCTATAGGTTGACAGATGCAGCCAATGCATGACTTTGCCATGGATCATATTCCCCTTCCCCTCATAACAGCAGGCTGCAGACAAGACAAGTGTGAGCCACCCCTTGAGATCCCATGTTCGGTTAGTCAGGGGTAAGAAGACCCCTGAAGCTGTAACCAATAATGGCCAGTGTGAGGGGTTTGTTGAGATAGGGACTGAAAAATTTTCCCCACTGCCACCGGTGCAGGTTTTGGTTATTCTGGTTAATGTTTATTAAGCACGTACTATATACTGAACAGTGTGCTCATTGTTTTACACACATTGCATCATTTGCTTCTTATAAAAGCAGGAGTGGTAGGTTGGTATTATTGACCTTACAAATGTGAAACTTGAATGCAAATTTGCAAACATCTAAAGCATTCTATTCCTACCCCAATGAGAGTTTTGAAATGTGCAACTTTTCTGCATGTAAGCTTTAGCAGAGGCTGTAATATAAAGTGCTTTTCCCTCTAGTTGGGGTAATTCTGAGCAATGGGTAGGAGTTTCAACCCTGGAATATTACATGGATTGGAATCCTAGCATCACAGCTTATTAGGGTGACTTTGGAAAAGTAATTTCTCTAGGCTTCAGTTTCTCTTATCTGTAAAATGGGGATGTCTTTGGTTTGTGGGAAAGATTAAATGCAGTTAGGGTGTACATCCTCTCAGTGGTGCCTGGGATTATGTGCAATCCTTAAATGTTGCCTCTTGCTATTATTACTGTAGTAATGTCATCGTTATCCTAAACCAGAGCTTATGAATAAGAAAGCATGACACCGTACTGTTTCTCTGAAATTCCCCGAGTGCCTTCACAGGCATTCCCTTACTCAGTTTTTATAAAAGTGAGGGTGGTTATCAGAGAGGCAGAGCATGTCCATGGCACTCAGCCAGCATGTGGTGACACCAGGGCTTTCGATTCTGAGTAACATTTCTTTCCTTGCTCTTTGCTTCTTCAGAATTTATTATGACCAGAGAATATTTCAGTCATTCTTAGGGCACTGGAAGGTGATAGAAAGGTAAGTAAAGCAGGAAGAGTGATTGTGATAGCCAGAGGCAGCCAGCTCTATTTAAACTCTTCCACCTTCGTGGAGCTGCTCATGATCTCACAGGTAGTACCGAACTACCTATGCCTGAAGGCAGGGAGGAATCGAGTCCACTAGACTGTACTTCATTCTCAGGATGTTCACATCCTCATGCAGGAAACAAACGGTCTTGGTGAGCCTTCTTGGCATTACCTGAGTGCATTGTGCCTTGCCCTGTCACTGCTGTCCTGATTGGGAATTTTAAGGTGAACCAGGAAATCGCAAATGTAAAAGGCCACAATGAAACATTCCATTCTTCCCAAATAGATGTGTAGTCCTTGTCCTGGCTATACAAGAGCTTAGGTAATGCCACTTTGGTTGCCTGACTTTTGTCAAGAATTAAAATACTATTGCTGTCTCAGAACCTCCTTTGACTCAAGTGGAGAGCTGGTAGGTTTATTCCAGGCAGGGGAAGGACTTTGTTTTCCTGATACTTGTCTTACTTTCTTAACCATCTTGTCTCTCTCAGTTTATTTTTCTGTGTGTTTGTCCTCCAGACACCATGCTGAGAAGATAGATGCCTGTATATTTGGTATGATTAACAGTACTCTTGCTTAGAGGTCAGAGAATGAGTGTGATCCCTGTCAGTCGTTTTTGTTTTATGCACTTTGCTGCAGGGGCCCTGAACTCTAGAAGGTACCAGCGTGTTCCGCCAGCTGCTCACCACTTGCAATTCCAAGGGTGTCAGGAGTTTTTACCTATTGGTTCCTGCTGTCTCAGCTTGTGAAAATATAGATAGTGTTTGTTCCTTCATTCAGGAAATACTTACTGGAATACAGTAATGAGTGAGTCAGATTAAGCATCTGCTCTCATAAATCTTATACTGTTGTCTAAATTTTAATTAAATTTTAACTGATACATAAAAACATAAAAGTTGTACATACCAACAGGATAATATGCGATGCCTCAATGCATGTATATTGTGTGCGATCTGGAGTTTACTATGGAGAGAAACTGACATCAAAAGAAAGCAAGTAGGCAGAGGTATAATTTCAGATGAAAGCGAGTACTATGAAGGAGTTAAGAGCAAGGGGATAGAGAATAAGAGAAAGGTAGCTAATTAGGATATCTGGAGCAAGGAAGTCCTCTCTAAAGAAGTGACATTCCAGTAAATACCTGAACAAAGAGAAGATGGTGGGGCATGTCAGAAATTGACAAAAGAATATTGCCAGCAGAAGGAGCAGTGTGTGCAAATGCCCTAAGGTGGAGACAATGACTCGTTGTATTCTGTCTAGGAGTAGCAGGGAGGACCACTGTAACTGACTGGTGAGAAGAGGCCTGGATGAGTGTGATCAGACAGGATGGGACTAGACTATGTAAGGTTACGACTAAGATTGTGTTCTTAGTCCTGAGATGTCATTGGAGAGTTTTATGAGGTGAAAGACATGAATATATGTATGTTTTTAAAAGAAGATTCTGACTTCTGGCAGAGACTAAATAGAGGTCAGAAGCAGAACCAGCTGGGAGTCTAGGAAAGGGGTGATGGCGGCATGGGCTTACTTCTTGGCTGCAGTGGATATAATGAGAAGTCATTAGCTCGAGGAGATGTTTGTATGTTATTGCTGACAGGAGTGCTAATGGACTGCAGTAGGGTGTGTGTTAGATATAGGATCCAAGAAAGTAAGGAATCAAATATTCAAATATGGCTTTATTAGAGCAGGACTTGTTGCTAGCAGAATATGGTACCCTCCTAACTCATTCTTCCTGCCAGGTTGAACCTAATCCCTGGCCTGGGACGCATCAGGATATAAGCTCTCAAATGTCTTACCTGTGTATCTCTGTCATAAATAAATGTGCCTGCAAATGTGTGTAATGTGTCAACTTTATTATTACTTAACTGTTTTTCTTTAAATCAATTCATCATTTTTACCTTAGTTTATTTAATTGGTAGATTTCTAATAGTCACTGAAATAGGTGCCTATTAGAAATAACCATTTGGAATAATTTCATACACCACTAGTAGCATAAATCAACAGTAAATATTGTATTAGTTACCCTTCTACTGCCAAGACAAAGTATCTTATAACTAAAACTTAAAAGAGGAGCATTTAATATTGGCTTGTGGATTTAGAGAGCTCAGTCCGAGGTCAGCTGGCTGCAAGACAGAATGGCATGCTGAAAGGACTTGGCGGAGGAAAGCTGCTCAGCCCATCCCAGCCAGGAAGCAGAGAGGGAAGAGCTAGAGGAAGTCCATGATCCATCTCCTCCACCTGGGCCCTGTCTCACAGCCACACACTTAGCTATGACTGAGTGCTGGTTTAATCCACTGATAACTATAACAACCCCAATATATGATCACTTTTTGAAAGCCTCACCCCTGAACATGTGAGACTTTTGGGGGACATTTTAGATTTAAACCATAGTAGCTGTTAAGACACAGGCTTTGGCAGATCATTACTATCCGGTGGGGACTATAATAGCACAGATATTGACAGTTGACTAAGTCGACACTCATTTTTGTTTTTCCTTTGGTGATAGTAGTTTGAGTTACTTGGTATAGACTACGGTGTTTTCCCATGTGAGGTTTTTAGACCTACTGAGACATTTCTGGGAGAAGCCTAGAATGAGATGTGATAAAAAAAATATGGTGAATATTTAGAATTTTTTAAAAATTACAGTGAAACACACACTGTCATTAATCCCCCTCAGACTACTCACCCTTGCCTCAAACACAATTATCCCATTGTTCTTTCCAATTTTTATGGCAGTTCTTGGAAGTCTTTTTTCATAAGCATCTAGTTACACTGTCATGGCCTCCTTGATGTCCTGAATGGATTCAAACATTCAGCTTTCACGGCCATTTTGAGTTGAGGGAAGAGCCCTAAGTCACGTGGAGCCAGATGTGGTAAATAATGAATGAAGACACACTGCTTTTTCCTTGAATGGTGCTTAGCATCAGCATTTCCCATGTTTTTGATTGCACTTCGTAAAGACACTCACAGAAGACAACTTCCAGAACTGTTTCAGAAACTGGCAAGAGTGATGGGGTTAAGTGTGTTCAAACATGGGGTATATTCTGAGCTAAGCAGCAGTTAAAATGGCAGCAATATAATCATTATGTAAGAATAAAATTTCCACTCAATTTAAACATAACAGTAATTCTACAAACTTTCAGTTACCTCTGGTGTGGCAATGTGTCTTTTACTGTAATATATTTTTTACAGTTTAGGGATTCATTGTGTATTTCAATCATACCTCCTGTACCCTTGCTTTTCCCTTGCACTGGAATTGAAAAGTGCTGCTGGAATAAAAGGGACAGGGTCTGGAAAACCTGATTCTCTTTCTTTACTCTTTCTCTGACTGACCTCTGAATGAGAATGAGCTCCAGGTTCAGACTGAGAATCCTGGTTCCACCACTTGCTAATGCTGGAAGTTCCTTTGCCCAACTAAACCTGTCTGCAAAATAAGGATAATGGTAATGATGATAAGATGGTGCTTTTAAATATGTATCTTGGAGCAATGAATTAGTGTGTTTCAGTAAGCGTTAGCTAGTCTCATCATTACCACTTAGGAGCCGGGCTTTTCTCATCATAAACACTTAGCAGAGAGGTTGGGAAAATCAAATAAACTATAATGATTTGATAAACTGTAATATATTATTCCTCATAATCTTCATTAATGTGAAAACACAGCACGAAGTTGTTAGTAAGAAGAGTAGCAGTATTACCCCATGGGATTATTGTAAGAGTAACATGAACTTGGGTGCAAAAAGCATTTCATCAGCTAGAAAGTTTGATTCAAATAATAGGATGTAGTTGCATCCTAATGTTGATAATACTGAAACTGACCATTTATTGAATACTGAATAAATTACGTGGCATTCAAATGACTAGTTCAGTTGACCCTCATGACACCGTGGTGAGTTGCACCTACTCTACCGTTGAGGAAGTTGACTCTGAGAGAAATGAAATACCTTGCCTAAGTTCATATCCAGCAAGAAGTAGCAGAGATAAGATTCTAATTCAGGCTTCTCATTCTCTTTCTACTACCTACTATTTCTTTGTGTATTGGTTCAGTTAATGTTTACATTGATTTATATTCTCTGAATACACTTGTAGAGAAAGAATCTTGTACAGTCTAGTGTATAGTAGACTAGACAAATAATGAACAAGGTCCTGAGGCACTGCTTTGGAATTAAGAATTGGTTATAGCTCATCAAAATGCAGAGAATTTACATTTGAATAATGAAGAACCAGTTTGCCAGCTTGTGGGCTCCAGTGGAAGAGTGATAGCTGCTACCATTGGACCAGCTTTCCAGGGGCACAGCTTAGGAAGCCGTGGCAATCCCGGGACTGCATGTGATGAGCAGACCGCCTGCACTCCTCTGGCCCTGCCTCTGACTGTGAGCAATTACAGATCTGTTCTCCAGGTGGCTTTGTGTTCAGTTCAATGTGGGTGTGTTCCGTCATGGCCTTTCATGATGCCAAAATTGATTACATTCAAAATGAGGGAGGCAAGCATATGCTAAAGAGCAAATCCCACTGGGAAATTGAGTAAATTTCTGTGGTGAGAATGTGTACCTAGAGCTGACCATGAAGTGGTGGCCTGCTCACAGCATCTCCAGGCAATTTCCTGTTCAGTGGTGGCACGTGTGCTGAGGCCAGCCGTTATCACTGAAAGACCTAAAAGGTTCGCCATCCCTGTCCTAGATCTGTGTGTCCATTTTAAAAGTGGGGTAGCAACTTTTACTTTGCAGGCTTCTTGTTTTTATGAAATCTTCTAGCAAATCTAGCAAATTTTACTTCTCCACAAAATCCTTAGAATTTTTATTTTTGTTTTGTTGTTTGTTTTTGATCAGAAGAAAATGGAGTAAGTTTCCTGGGGAAAAAATTTCAGACTGAGAGATAAACCTGAATATCAGCTCTTGGAAAGTTGTAATCCTTTTTATTTCATGTTGGGCCTAATTTAATAGATCTGATCCTCTCCTCTGGAAAGGATTTATCTCCTGAAGATTTGCACACATGGGGTGACTTTGGAATGTGTGCTTCGAGCTCTGTTTTCATCGACCATCTGTGCACAGGTCATAGTATGGTATGGAAAGGTCCTTTTTACTCAGAATTAGTGATTTGGCCACTTCTTACATCATTGCTTAGTTTTCTGAGTACTGAGGGTTGAGGTGAACAGTAGCAGGAAGGCAGTTCTCAGAAAGGGGTTCTTGGGCCTGAGGAGTCAGGTCTGTTGTGGAGCAGAAAGTACTCTGAGGGAATCTTTTTTCCTTTCTAGAGGTTTCCTTGACTCTCAGGCCTTTGCTGTTTATGCGGTCTAGTTAGTGTAAATGGAAGTGCCCTGTTAACTTCAGCCTCTAGCCACATATAGGTCAGGAACGATAGTACCTATGGGCAGCCAAAGGATTTCTAGAAGTCCAGGAAATCTTAAATTTAGTTTTGGCTCCTCTTGGCCTGAACAGGTTTTGTTTTTCCTTTCTCTTTGGGCTGTACTGCTAGGGGGCGATACCTCTTTGTGTTAATACAGGAAGGAAGGAAGGAAGTGGTTAGATCAGGCCATTCATTTCTTTATTTAACCTTTATATCCTCACAAAAGATGAAAAAAAAAACCACTCAAGGACCAGAAGCTTAAAGATTTATCTATTATAGAGTTACCATTTAGAATTTGGAAGGTCATTTTGACTATCCCACACTACTTCTCAGCAACTTTCTCTGTCATCCAGTCATTCATTTACTTGCCCAAGAATCTAAAGCGAAAAGTTACACAAAACACACACAGTGTCATTTTATGTCCAGTAATACAGACTGCAGTGTAGAGTAAGAGATATAATACTGGAAATCTATGTATTCTTAATGATTGCGTCTTCCATTTTACTGTATAGGCATTTTTTCCACAGAATCGTACAAGCAAATGTAAACTTGCAAACCTGCACAGTCTGAAAGAGGTTGATGGTGCTTAGTTTAAGTCCAGCAGGGTGGTATTGTCCTGAGTAGGGAGGTCAGGAGAGGCTTTTTGAGGAAATGACACTTGAGGGGGAGCTATATGACTTGAACCAAGAGACTCAGGTAAAATCCAGAGCCTTTGCAAAGTCTTGACAGGAAGTGTGGCCAATTGGATGCTCTGAAAGAAAACCAGTGTGATCGTATGCTGAGAGGAGGAGAGTGATACCCAAGGGGCCGGAGAGGCAGCTGGGGCCAGGCTGTGCAGGCTCCAGAGCGTCCTGGCCAGGATGTGGGTTGGCCTGCTGTGTGCCCTGGAGAGGCTGAGCAGGGCAGTAATGTGGTCCGATTTTGTCAAGTGCATACACACTACAGGGTGGAGGACAGACTGGCTGGGAGTGGGGAAGAGGGGTATTTTGTAGTCATCCCAGCAACAGATAGTAGAAGCAGAACCAGAGTGATGATGGTGATGATGGACAGGGCTAGACAAGATTAAGAGATACTAGGAGATACAACTGAGGGAGTATTTGTAATAGGGAAGTATTTGTAATACTTTGCATATAGTAGGTAGAAAAGAAGCAGTGCCAAGGTATTGTTCATAGTTTTGTTATGGTTGGCCCACTGCCACCACCCATGTACCTCACTTCTTTTAAAGGTGAAAAGAACCAGGGAAAGATATCTCAGGTGAGATACTAGAAGCTACAGAGCATGACAGGGACATTTTAAATGTCATAATATAGCACTGACAATTGTACTAAAGCCCTTGTCTTTCTACTTAGAACACCAGCCTCCTTTTTTAAAGCAAGAAAAGCATTTGGTTGTTCATTATCATGTGTTGTTGTTTTCAGCCCTTTGCAATAAAACAGGCAGTCTGTGGATTGTCTCTGCTTCCCTATTTCTGTAGGTCATATCCTAGCATGATAACCTAAACCCAAAAGATCTGTTAGGCATCTTTCTCCCATTTCTGCAGTTAGCTGTGTGACTCCTCAAGTTAACTGAGTGTACACCCATCTCTCCTGTGTTCTCACATTCTCCACAGAGCTTTGACAACATGGGTTTGTGCTACCCTTGCATTTCCTTCCTCTAAAAAGAAAAACAGAAACAAGGCTTCAGGCTCTGAAATGAAAGTTAAGAGGACGCACATTTATAACTTGGGAGCCAAGGTCTTTAGTGTGCGCCCTGCTACCATTTGTTTTAAGACAATAGTTTGGGCTGCCTGAGTGTAAACCTAGGCAGAGCTGAACTTGAGCCAACAAAGAAAGAGAAGTCAGTCCTCGCCTTAACTGCAGAACAGGGGATGTCAATCCTGGGAGTCAGAACCTGCAGCAACTCACTGCAAGTCAAATTAGAGGAATAATGCAAGCCTAGTAGATATTTAATGAGAGATTATTTCTGGAGATTATAGAGATACAGAAATTGCAAATAAATCCCTGACCTTTTCTGAGCCTTGGCTCAGTGAAAGAGCCGAATCACCTGCTTGAGAGGATTAAGGATAGCCACTTCCATCTGGCAGGCCACTTTCTCTGTCATTTGCAGACTGGCTTAGAGGTGACAGTGTTCTAAATCTTTTAGTGGGAATTCACTTTTCAGAGTAGGAGATCTCAATTACCTTAGATTATGTATCCAGTGGGCAGAGATAGGACAAATGATCTGGTTATGTGTGCACTTTCTTATCGTGTTAGCAGTACTGATTCCATCAGTAGCAGTACTGATGTTTTATTGCAAAACATCATTAGTAACCCAATGATGGTGTCAGCAGGGAAGTCAAGTGGATGAAAATAGAAGTGAAATCTCCCCTCGTGTGAGTGCATGCGTGCGTGCGTGCGTGCGTGTGTGTAAGAGACAAAGAGAGATGGAGAAATGCCAGGGTAATGGACAGTGGATAATGTAGTAACTTGTACTCGTTCCAGTTTAGAGATTTAGAACAATGACTGCTAAATTATATTTCACAAATCCTGTCTTAGGGAACTGTTGCATGATGTGGATATTATTTCTTAACACATTTTTACCTACTTTCTGAAGTGTAAATATCAACAATAAACAGCTCTAATACAGTCTAACAGTTTCTTTTAGTTGTTTATTTGGCTTTAAAATGTGTAAATACTATATGCATTTGAACAACTAATATTACTGATAAATACTCTTACGTGTGTAAAACATAAGGCTTTATGTGTCAGTCTATGCAAAAGAGTTTTCTAACTTGTAAGAAATTGGAAAAACCCTGAAATTTACATTTATTCAGTAACTAAGTATAGAGGTTTTGCTTTTGACATTTTCCAGAAGGAGTAATTGTAGTTAATGTAGATTGGTGCAAGTTTAATTTTTTTCTGGATATATTAAAATGTTCAATTAGGTTGTTTTCTACTATATATCACTTACCTAGAAAAAGATCCCATTTCCTTAGTTTCTATGTAAAAAATAGGTCCAAGAACTGAATTGTATCTGTAAAACTGTCCAATTCTGCTTTTAGTTTTTCTGCTAGTTGGGCTGGTGGCTCATCTTTTGACCACTGGAGCCATTTCTGTATCTCTATTTGTTGCCAAATTTTTTCTAGTTTTCCAAAACTGTTATCAATGCTTTTGAGTGAAGGAAATGGGTCATTATCCGGGACAAAGTTCTCCAGTGCCTAAAACAAGACAGTGTTGACCAACCTCCTTCTAAAATACCCAAGTCTGAGATCAATCTCAGTAGCTCCCCAGAGCCTGTGCAAAATGTCACTTATCTTTCTCTTCTTTGTCTGTCATCCCTTTGAAAAGGTTCTCTGAAGCACCTCTCAAAAGGAAAACTAAAAGACTTCAACCAACTTATGGTTCGTTGTAACAAATGTTTTGGAAACTTCCTTAAACATAAAAAGTAATGCTTTGTCTCACAGATACTTTCCAGCAGATTCTATTTTCACTAGTGGACACATGAATAAAAATCCTCTCCTGTGTATGAAAAGATACCCAACACCATTAGTCACTGCACCATTAGATGCAAATTAAAACCACAATGAAATACCTCTTAACATCTACGAAGATGGCTATAATACAAAAAAAAAAAAAACAAATGTTGACAAGGACGTGGAAAAATTGGAACCCTCATGCATTGCTGGTAGGAGTATGAAACAGTACCACAACTTTGGAAAACAATTTGGTAGTTCCCTCAGAAGTTAAACATAGAGTTATCCCATGACCCAGGGGTTCCATTTATGGGTATATATATATATATATATATATATATATATATATATGAGAGAAATCAAAATAGATACTTATACAAAGACTTGTATACTGTTATTCTAGTAGAGTTAGTCTAATAGCCATATCATAGAAACACTCCAAATGCCTATTAGCTAATAGATCAATGAAATGTGATATATACATACAATGGAATATTATTAAGTCTTTTTTTCCCAGTTTTTAGTTTTTAGTAGTGCATGTTTGCTTTACATGAAGACCACACCCATCATGGGGAGTGTCACCTGTCAATAACACATCTCAGTTCTTTTTTTACACCCTTCTTCTCCCTTTCCTTCCCCCTTTCTCCATCTCTTGGTCCCCTCCTCATTTGCAAAAGATCTGTTTTCCTACTTCCTTTATCTTTTACTTTGGTCTTTATTTAAATTTTTAGTTTCTTATGTAAGAGCAAATAGGGGATATTTAAGGTAGGGGTATTATTTATTTCGCTTAACATGATGGCCTTAAGGTACATCCATTTTCCTACTAATGCCTCCAGTTTGTTCTTTATGGCAGAGTAGTATTCCATTGTGTACAAATACTACCTTTTCTTTATCCATTCATCTGTCAAAGGGGAATGAAATGCTGTTGCTATTCAAGGTCAAGAAAAGATCTTGAAAACATAGTAAGTGAGGGAACTACATATTAAAGAGCACACATTTTATGGTTTCATATATGTGAAGTATGTAGAATAAGCAAGTTCACAAAGAAGGATAAGAGATTTGTGGTTGCCAGCAGTGGGGGAAGGAAAAACGAGGAATGATTGCTAGTGTATGTGATTTTGTTTTGTTTTGTTCGGATGGGGAACAAAATGTTCAGGAGTTTATGATAATCAGCGCATAGCTTTGTAAATGTGGGAGAAATGACTGGACACTGCATGGTATGTGAATTGTATCAATAAAACTGTTAAATTAAAACAAAAAATTCTTCCTCACCTTCCAACAGGAATTTGACTCCTATGTTAAATCTTGTTACTGCTTTTGAAAAATATTTACTGCAGGGGTTAATTGAGTTTCATTTGGAAAAATTATCTCAGTCTGGCTTGTAATTTCCTTTCAGAAAACTTGATATACTGTATCACTATTTACAGAGTAGATACTGGTTCATGCTGAAAGAAACTAGGATTGAGTTAGTAGGCTTCTTACTGTGTTAGAGGAATAAGAATGGATTGTATAGCAGGTAATTTCCAGGGAAAAAGAACATCAATTTCCTGCTTCTCTTTTGGTACTTATTATCTTAGAGGCTGAGT